>JAVYIG010008235.1:0-91636 GCA_035222895.1 Strongylocentrotus droebachiensis | reverse complement strand
TAAATGCGAGCGAGCGAGCTCCCTTGGAAATAAGACAAAAGGGGGCTCTAAGTCGCCTTGACTTGGGGAGCATGTTATGGAAAAGGAAAAGTATGCACTTATCAGAAGGGTTAAGGACAGTTAAAACAAAACCAAAAAGGTGCTCGCGTCAAAGTAAAAAGGGCAATTATCAGAGGTGAAAACGGCACTTCTTGCACCTGAAAAGGGACACTCAACGGAGATGAAAAAAGGTTCTTCTGAGAATGGAAATGGGTAATCTGTTGAAGGAAAAGGGCACCTTTCAGATTTCGTTAGGGGCATTTAGTAAAATATGGTAAAAGGGGGAGGGGCTCATATAAAAAGGAATAGGGGCACTTATCCGAAGGAAATATATGGTACTTATTAAAAAGAAAAAGGGGCACGTATCAAAATAAAAGGCGCACTTATCGGATGTGGAAGGTGGCGTTTAAGAGAAAGGGAAGATGGTTGTTATTATAAAGGAAAAAGGGCACTTATCGGAAATAAAAAAGTACACTTATTAAAAAGGAAAAAGGACACAAGTCAAAGTACAAAAGGGAAACAAATAAAAGGTGGAAAGTGTAATTTTTGGGCATCTGAAAGAAGGTACTCACCAGAGATGAAAATAGAGGAAAATGACAGTTATTAGAAGAAAATAAGAGGCACATGTTCTATGTAAAGAGAGGCACTTTGGGGTACATGAAATAGTGGGGGCACACCGGGATTTCCGCCCCTGGCATAATGGGCAAAAGTGAGAAAAAACTCGGAAAATCATGTCATTTCAGCAACATTTGTAAATCACTGGTATCGAATTAGCAATAAACCACGTCTGAATTTTATTTAGGGGCGCAAGCCCCCATCCATCAATACGCCAGTGCTGACTGCCCCCCCCCCCTATATCATTTTTTTTTAAATCCTCAAAAATTCTTTTTCAGCCGTTATCATGATCACCACTACTCTACCAATTTTCCAAGATCTTTCTCCTCGCCTATTCCCCTGAACTTTAGAGCGGATTTGAATTTTGAATTTGAATTTTGAATTTATTAACAACACATCACAATAATGACAGTACATATGAAAAATCATACAAGCAGCAAAAAAAAAAATTAATACTGATACATGTATACATAACATAAGAGTAATGTCGATTGAACAGTAATGGTTTTCAAACGATATTTTTTAGACATACATCTGCATACTATTAAATGTACAAAAGATATATACTTAAATATGTATATTACTATTTTTAGGTGAAGTTGTTAATGGGAACTAGAAGTTAGCACAAGTGCTAGTCGAGCCTAGTTCCATTCTTTGGCTAATTTTTTTTCTCTTAATTTGTTTTTACATATGAATGTAAAACTTGTTTGTTTTTGTATTTACATATATACAGCAAAATAATACAATATCATGTAACTTTTTTTCTTTACTAAAATGAAAGAAAATAAAAATAAAAAAGCTTAAGCGTTAAAGCATTATAGTGAAAGAAAACAAATGTTTGAAGAAATAAAATCATCAATGTGTTCATAAAAATGAAAAGGATGTATTAATACAAATAATCATACACATGTACGTACATGCCAAATATCCTGTAAAAGCTTAAGGCCGCTATAAGTGTATACATATATAAAAGGAAGACAAGTAATATAAAAGGAAAACAACGAAGGGGGTGGGATTGAGCCCATGTCATTTACATAGAAGGTAGGTGAAAGATGTCTCCGAAAAGATAACCTTGATGTTTTTAATCTAATTTCATCTGGCAGATCATTCCACAGCTTTGTTCTATAAACGAAATACAAAATTGCCCTTGCGTTGTCTTACATTTTGGTTGATAAAGTAAGCCACTTTCTTTTCTCCTAGTTGCATATCTATTCTGTATCATCTGACAATAATCCACTAAAGAGTGTGGTAAAAAACCTTTTACCAAATCGTACATAAATGTTGATACAAGGAGTTCATGAAGTTGAAAAATATTTAAAATGTTTAGACTTTGGAAAAGAGCTTTGGAGTCTGTTCTAAGTGGACTGAATGTAATTGCTCTCATTGCCATTTTTTGACTTAAATATATACAATTTAGATTACTTTTGTAAGTGCTCCCCCATACTTCTACTCCATAAGAGAGGTGAGGCTGTATAAAAGCCTTATATAATAACACAAGTATATTCTTGGGAACAAAATGTATCAGTTTAAACAGAATACCTACTTTCTTTCTTATGCATTTGTTTATCGTCTGAATGTGTTCTTTCCATGAAAGGTGACAATCAATTTCAATTCCTACAAATGATGCAACAGATACCTCTTTAATATTTGATCTTGATATTCTCACAGATCCCTTTTTGTCTATTGATCTAGCTTTGGATTTCATAATCATATAGTTTGTTTTCTGTAAGTTAATTGTGACTTCATTTGCATTACACCATTCCTGCACCTTCATTAAATTTTCACTTACAATTTCTAAATCAATTTCTTTTTGTCTAGGATTAAAAGTATGAAAAAGATTTGAGTCATCAGCAAATAATCTGAAATTGAAAAAGTTTGTGGAGTTAGGTAAGTCATTTATATATAGTAAAAATAATGTTGGTCCAAGAACGGAGCCTTGAGGGACACCACATGTTATATTCAATTTCAAAGACATCTTGTCTTTATATTGTATAAACTGTGATCGTTTACACAAATAATCTTCAAACCATTGCAAGGCTAACCCACGTATTCCATAGTGTGACATTTTTTTGAGGAGAGTGCTGTGTTTTATAGTATCAAATGCCTTTTGAAAGTCAATAAAGATGCCAACTGTTGTTCTACCTTCATCAATGTATTTCAATGGTGTATTTGTAAGATTAATCAAAGATAACTTAGTTCTATGTTTCTTACGGAAACCGTACTGGTGTTGAAACAAGATATTATTTGCTTCCAAATAGTCAATTACACGATTATTTATTATTTTCTCAAAGATTTTACCCAGTATAGGTAAAACTGAAATAGGTCTGTAATTACCAGCTAGATCTTTTCGCCCCTTTTTATAAATAGGTGTCACTTTTGCTACTTTCAGTGCGTCTGGAAATTTACCTCTTTCTATGGAAAGATTGAAAATATATGTTAATGAGCTTGAAATGTATAGGGCAGCATCCCTCAACAATCTTGCCGGCAAATTATCATAGCCACATGCTTTTTTTGTATCTAAAGTCTGTAAGTGGCATTTCAATTCATTCTCTGTTATTGGTTTTAAAAATAGTGATTTTTCTGTTCTATATCCTAAATATTCTGTAAAGTCAGAATTCACTGGTGGTATTCCCTTTGCCAGCTTTGGACCTATGTTTACAAAAAAAGTTGTTAAATTCGTTAGCTATTTCATTGTCAGAAGTTATCACTCTATTTTCTCCACCACCTGAGCTTAATAATTTCTCTACATTGGTCACTTTATTTTTGACATTTCCACCACTCAACAACTCGTTAATTGTTCTCCACGTTTTACGACTATCATTCTTATTAATGAAGAAGAGGTTACTATAATATTGTCTCTTTGCATTTCGTAGAACTGTAGTTAGAACATTTCTATACCTCTTGTATTCTTCCTCGTCTTTCTGTTGGAAATTTGATGCCTTTAGTTTAAAATACAACTTGTACTTCTTCTTGACTGATTTTAAAATAGCATTAGTCATCCATGGTTTTCTCCCAGCATTTTCCCCCTTTTTTAGGTTCTTCGAATTTGATGATATAATTGGTGCATGCTTGTCACAGACTTGCGTAAACAAGTCGTAAAATACAGAGTACGACTCATTTAATTTTGTACAACCACTTACATTGTTCCAATCAATTTTACCTAGATCATCATGGAATTTATTAATATCATAATTTCTGAAGGTACGAAACACAGACTTTTTGTGGCTTGTTTTACTTGCCTTTCTAAGATGCTCAAATGCAACAAAGATAGGGAAATGATCTGATATATCAGTTTCTATAACTCCAGCATGAATAGAATAAATTGTTACATTAGTGTACACATGGTCAATAAGAGAGGAAGTTGTTTTAGTTACTCTTGTTGGTGAAGTGATTAGTTGCTGCATACCCAAACATTGTAAAGAAGTTAAAAATTGTTCTGCTTTCATATCTATTCCTTCCTTGTGTAGTACATTAATGTTAAAATCTCCAAGTAAAACTACATTTGCTTTATCAATTTTCAATCTTTCTAATGTTACAAGCAAGGAGTTTTGAAATTGATCAATATCAGTATTGGGCTTACGATAAATAATACCTACAGTAATTTTCCTACCATTCAGGTCAATTTCTAACCAGAGACTTTCTGTGTGAGTGACTTCATGGTCAAGAATAACATATTTTAATGAAGAGTGAATGTAAGCTCCAACTCCTCCACCCCTTGTGCCACCTGTTCTACACTTTACCTCAAGGACATAATCATTTAAACCTAAAATACCTTTGTTTGAAACATTCCACACTTCTGATAAGGCAATTATATCAAATTTTGTTTTTAATGTATCTTCATATAACAAATTTAGATTATCAAAGTTCTTATTAAGAGATCTGATATTAACATGTGATATACAGAATGAATGTAACATTTACTCTGATAATGTATTATCAAATAAATGAGGGCTAACATTATGTGATTGAATTACAGATGTCTCATTTTGTTCCATTTAAATAATAAAACATTTGTTGCTCATCATATTTATAAGTCATTTACATCATGGAGAGTTTAAAATCTTCGTATTTGATGTCGGTTAGCCCAACATCAAACAAGTCATCAGGTGTTTTGATGACTTTGAACGTGTCATCCTGCATTTTGCAAACGATATTTCCATTTTTTGTGGAAACATTTTTAACAAGTGGAGAGTTTTTTGCGCTTCTCAGCACAGAATATCGCAGGGGGGTAAGATCATCGTTAACAAAAACGCCCTTGTAGGAAGTTTTTCCCTTCACAGCATACTTCCGATTGTATATTTCGTCCCTCTTTCGCCGAGATATGAGCCGAACGATCGTTTGGCGAGCTCCTCCTCCTCCCACTCTTGGCTTTCCAACCCGATAGCATGTAGAAATGTCATCTGGGGTGATGTTCACTCCGACCTCTTCTGCCAGCTGACAAACTTTGCCCATCAAGGCCTCTTCTGATTCACCTGCATTTTCTTCTGTCTCCGCTTGTCCTACCTGCCCCTCTGTGAGTCCTATGATACGAAGGTTTTCCCTCCGCATCTGCTGGTCAACTTCATCCCTCTCGAATTGGCTGCGAAGTAGGTGTGGGTTGATATCCTCCTTCACAGAGGCAACACAGGCTTCTCTCACTGCCCTCACAATTGCAGGTATTGCTGCCTTGACAGCTGTCTCAACAGCATTCCCGATGATAATGGCCAGATCATCTTGAGCTACTCCAATATTCCCCAGCTGGTCATGAACACTTTGCAAGTCGATGAAGACACCTTCTGTGGTTATGGAAGAGTCCAACCAGGGACTTGTTAGTTGTATCCCAAGTCCCTGGTCCAACATTCCTTGTTTCGCTTTAAAGGAAACCAAAACATTCATACTAAGTTACTTTTATTGTAAAGTTTAAGATATTTGAAAAATATCAGTGAAAATTTGAACAAAATCGGGCAAGGAATAAGGAAATAAGAGCTTTTTGAAATGACTAGTCACTAGAGGGCGGTATTCAATTTGATGACATCATCTGTGAACAACTCTCCATGCCTTTTGTACATCAAATTTCATGTTTTTCCTTCTTTCTTGTGATTGAGATAATGTACTCCCCTGGAAGCAGGATATAGAATGCAAAATGATATTCTACTTCACATGTTATGAAGTCGGATCAAGAACACAAATAAATACGAAGAAAACAAAAAAATTGTGAAATTTGATGTACAAAAGGCATGGAGAGTTGTTCACAGATGATGTCATTAAATTGAATACCGCCCTCTAGTGACTAGTCATTTCAAAAAGCTCTAACTTTCTTATTCCTTGCCCAATTTTGTTCAAATTTTCACTGATTTTATTCAAATCTTTTAAACTTTACAATAAAAGTAACTTAGTATGAAGGTTTTGGTTTCCTTTAACTGTGCGATCTACTCCCTTGTGGGGAATAAAAGGCTGTTTTGGTGATGGCATGGCCTGACCTTGACCTCTTTGTGAAGTAGGCAGGAATTTGCCAGGAGAAGAGTTGGGCTTTCCTCTGCCTCTGGTCATATTGCGAGGAATGTTTCACGAGTAATAAAACAACACAAATCTTGGTAGATGGGAACACACAAAATGTTAAGCTTAGAACTCAGTCAAAACTTGCCTGGCATTCTCCCTCGAGCTATTCATAGGATTCTCCATCAACTATGGAAAATGGACCATACAATCTTAGACAGTGCTGCATTCCACTGTTGCTCTTGATATCCAAAGGTATAAAGAAGATACATCAACAATCATATACAACACACAGTTGAACAGACATGCTTGCCAGCGATATGGAACAGAGAGAGAAAAAAAACATTGTTATTTTGAAAGTCACGAGCGTGGTTGTTTATGACCTTGGGCAGAACCAATACATTGGCCCAACCACTTCCTAACAAGGATACACATTCGCTAGGAGTTAATTTATCATCATAGCATAAAGGCTACTGGGTTCGTATTCTCTGATCAGTGTCGACTGTAGATAACCAATGTGACAACTTCCCTTGTCATGCGCAAACTCAAAATATCTCTTCGACTTTATAGGTCACTTTCGTAATGTAATCTATGTTGTGCATACAATCATGTATATTGTTAAGTATGTCATTGCAAATTATTTAATTGAAGGATTATAGGAAGGACGCCAGACTGTATGCGCGTGTGTGTGTGCGTGTGTGTGTGTGTGTGGGTTGAGACACGCCAGAGAATCTTGGATCCTTAATTCATCATAAGTCTCAAAATTCATCAGTCATATTGGTGTGTGAGTAATACCTAATGGGAAGGGGAATCAAATAGACCATTTTCTTAATGTAATCAAATTTAATGCATTAATCATGAAATTACCCTATCTAATGTGTGCAACCTTGGTGTGTTTCTCGACTCAAACATGACAATGTCTACACAAATTCAATATAGCTCAAAATCAGTACGTTAACAGTTACGCAATTTAGGTTTTATTCGTAAATATCTGAAACGTAGTGCCATTGAAAAAATTACTCATGCTTTAATTTCATCTCGCTTGGATTTTGGTAATGGCCATTTGTTTGGTTCGCCTCACAACCTACTCGCAAAATTACAAACAAATTACAGAATGCTGCTGCTCGTGTTGTGACCCTGTCCAACAAGTACAGTCACATCGCACCAGTCCTCGAATCACTCCATTGGTTGACCGTAGAAGAACGTGTTGTTTTCAAGATTATTTTGCTATTATTTCTTTGTATGCATGCTCCGCAGTACAACATCGGCTTGATTAAGCATTACATTCCCTCTAGACAGCTACGTTCTCAAAACTCTGGCTTACTTGTTATTCCTAGGGTCAAAACAAAGTGGGGGGGGGGGGAGCGAACCTTCGCTCATGCTGCGCCTTCATTATGGAATACTCTCCCTCAATGGATTAAGAATAGCAGCTCTACTGAAGTGTTAAAAAACAATCTTAAGAAATATCTGTTTAATTTAGCTTATAATTGATTACCATAACCTTTCATGTCTGTACCTTTTCTATTGCACTTTGTATAAATGTATCATGTACGTATTTCATCTTTTGCACAAGCTGCGCCTTGAGCATTTGACTGTCAAGTGGACTTGGCGCCTTATAAATCTTATGTATTATTATTACTTTTATTATTAACTGCCTCGTTACAAGTTACCTTTTTACAAATAATTATATTCCAATATTCAAAATGCGGATCGCATACATTTTGTTGTTAGGTAGAACAAACATTATAGAATAACGGCCTTGCATCGATGGCCTTGTTTTCTCTCTTTCTTTCTCGTTCTGTTTTTTTTTAAATTGTACTTGTATTAAAAAAATGGGGGGGGGGGGGGGGTTGAGACTTGAGCGTAAAAGGCCTCGTAACAAATAATAGCGGAGACACGACAAAGGCAAAATGATATTTACATTCAATCATAATTATATTCGTATCTAAATTATAATAATCATAGTGGAGAAATACCGCCTATATCTGACAGAACACAAGATATTTTCATATTGATTATCAGTTTAACGATGTATATAATGCATAAATGCAAGAGAATACAACACTTACAGTACGCCATTGGTTTAAAATTGATTAGTGTATAGTACTATGTACGATGAAGAGGATTATTAAAGCTCTCGGTGCACATCTGATATTTGTTCTCGTATATAAATGTGCAAATCGGCGTATTGCTGGAATACAATTTGTCTTATATACCATTTTGTATTCCGAATCATCAATATTAGTTATATTTTACATATTGTATAAACCTGTGTTTATCACCTTTTTTCCCAAGAGAACACGTGTTTGACACAGTCTGAGCAAATTCTAATCACATCTTATCAAATCGCATCCCTTTTTACTGCCTAATAATAACATAACGACGTGGATTCCGATCAAATGATTGGTTGAGAGTGTCCACGTGACCAGACATTTATTTTGCCTAATGCGTAATTTGGATAATTACCGGTCATTATCCAAATCATGTTATAAACCAAATAAAACATAAGGTTATAACACAAATAAAACATAATGTTATAAAACAAATACAACATAATGTTATAAAACAAATAAAAAATAATGTTATAAAACAAATAATACACATCATTTTGTTCGGGCATTAGTAAATATTACCCCCACTCAGTACCTTCAAAACAGTCCAAACACGGAATATAAGGAAGTTATGCATTTTAGAATAGTATGTAAACTATGGAACAATAGAATCATTACCCAAATTGCCAGTTTGGTTATCAGTTTGTGACGTCATTTCATTGTTAAATATATCATTTTTATAAAAATTGTGTTTCATATTGTACTGTTGAGAAGGAAATAAATGTTAATAAATACAAATACAAATACAATACTTTGGCCCAGTTTAGGCCTATATAATTTGTATTATATTGCGTGCATGACATTTCACAAAATCTTTTATGAACTTGAAGAATTGATACTTTTTAAAATTGTATATTCATAATCATTGATTTTTATATAGATAGTTTATCAAACTTCACATTTTTCATGATTTAACTGAAAAAATTACTCCATATGAGTGCACAACACAAAAACATATTACTATCATTATACTTGGATGCTGGTGTGAGGAAAAAAGATTCTTGGAGGGGGGGGGGGGGAATGGGAAATTTATATTATCAATATAAAGAAAACAATTAGTGGATAACGAAGCAATGACGTCACAGACTCACGAGTGAGTTGCCAATTTGTCTTGTGATTTTGAAAGTTGTTCATGTCATTAAACAATCATAACTTTCTTATTAGTTATCCGATTTTGCTCAGACTTTTTTTGATTGGTTGGTCTGATATTTCTGCTTTTATTGAAGTATGTTATTTTTGGAGTGGACTTTTCCTTGGCTGTAGCATGGGAAATACTGGTTGACTCCATATACGTCTTCTTTTGGACAACGTAAACGAATGGACTTGATTAACTCAGCGCGCCAGCGCTCGCGAAACAGACCGAAGTTCTCCTCACGCTTCGGTTTCGCGTAATAGTATGTTGCACGCACGTGAATACGTAGGCCTACTGCGGTCGCGTCGTCTGTAGTCGTTATACCCGATTTCCCCGAGTGGGCGTCGGTAAGACGCATAGTCTCGTAATGCTACAACCCCTTTAACCTTATTTATAACTACTATTTCCTAAACCTCAGATCACTTGAATGAATAGTTATTAGAATGTATTTTGAAAACAAAAATCGACTGAATGTACTAAATAGTAGAAAGCCTAATTTTGTAGAAAAAATGACATTTATCGAAGTTGAGGATCACGTTGTTTATGAAATCCATGCCCTTTCATCTCTATTAGCTTCCTGAGTCGTTCTTTGAGATGCTCTCTTTTCCAGTACGTCGGGAGATGAAGCACGATGAAACCGTGACAGGTATTCACCTCAGGGAACATGTCCTTCGGGGGGTTCCCCTTACAATCTTGGTCTCCTCCCATGGGCCACATCCTAGGACTAATCTCCCGGAAACCACAAATGGGTACATGGTCAGCACCCGTCAAGACTCCTGTCCATTTTTCTTATTAAAGATAAACTTTACATCTTTCTGTGTACAGTGCTTGTTACTTTACCAAGACTGGGCCAAATCTATTATGATTTTGATGACTCCAGAACCTTGCAGTACATACCAATATACTTACATGCTACATGATCAACTTTTTCTGATCCTCTCCAAACCTTTTCTTTCACAATGCAATCGCATGACCAGAACTCAACTTTATCTTTAAGGTTCATAATCAGAAAGTCTATTACTTTGGAATTTGGTTCAGAATTTGAAGGTTCGTATTTTGGACAGTGAAATAGGGCTCATAATTTCCACGATTCTGAATGTTTCTAATTCCGAAAATGACAGTTAGAACACTGTATAATTCGTTCAGAATTATGAATTTTTCAAAATTATGACCCCACCTGGTATAGGAAAACTGTTTTTCTGAATTTCAAACCTTCGGAATCATGACTTTCGGAAAAACGAGTCCCAACCGACATAATCAAATTAAGGCAGTGGGTGGATTTTGAAAGCATTGTGCCCTGAAAACGACCCGAGAGAAATGACTGGATTACTATCAACTTGTTACAATGACACTTTCGTTGTCTTGAAAGAAACACCTGTCAAAACAGGATTGTTTTGTCAAAATGACAAAAAGATGCCAAATCAGCACAAAGCTTATCACAGTATGTTTTAAAGCCCGTCTGTACTAGTTTGACCAGGAGGGATTAGAACACCCAGAGTGGTCACTAACATGTGGCTATCTCAGCTCTCAATTTATATAAGAAAAAATGCTTGTCAAAATATGTTTTAAAAAGGATTATCAAAAAGGATGAAATAACTGATCTTCTTGATATTATCAATTTTTCATATAGCACTGTGCTATAGGCACGTCTACATTTAGGCATTTGTTGGTCAACGATCAACAGTGAAGATTTGACTTACTTAGAAAGTCTCTTTTATCATCCTCAGTGAGATCATTATGGAACACTGACCAAAACATCTTGACCACACGATCGTTTGCTGTGTAGCCTTTCTCATAACCAAAGCTCTGTGTAGAGAAGGGCAAATTTAAAAAAAAATAACAACATACAGCAGCACCAACAACAACAAAGAAAGGATAATTGATCTGTGCTACTAAAAATAAAACTCAATTTCAAATTTAGTTCTCAAGAAACAAATTTCAAGAATACAATGTGTATTATCTTTGTTTTATCTTCTATTAAATCTAAAAGCACCTACAAACTTTGCATTATTCCAACAACAACAAAAAATCATTATATTTTGTTTTTTTTCTGCCACTATGTTCTCCGAAATAGATTAATTTTGTACAAATGTGATTTTTCATTTTTGGTGCGTTGATGAGAGAAGATATAAGGAAAAAGGAATGTTGAAGAAGAGGAGCTCACTTTTTGAAAGGCCTGCCAATCATATTCCCTTCCTTGGAATAATGACATCAGCTCTTGTGGTTCGAAACGTTGGTGCAGACGGAAACGACAGAACATGCTACGAAAACTCTCACTGAATACATCGAACTGGGAGGATGCTGTGTACACTGTTAAAACAAGTATTAAAAAACTGCGGGTTAAAAAATTGTTGATTAAAAAACGCTCAACGTTGGTTAAAAATGTAGTGTTGATTAAGATTTACTTTTAATCTTGCGTTGGTTAAAAACAGTGTTGATCAAAATTATTCCTTTTAACCTATGTTGGTTAAGTCTAAGTCGTTGGCAAAATTGTAACCCAGCATGGATTAAAAACAATATTCCGACAGCAATGAAAGCCCCCTTCCGGTTAAAGTTTAATCAATGTTGATTAAAGTACTGGTCACGTGACCCAACGGAACGATATCGAAGCGCGTAGCTAGCGATCGCTCGACATACAAATAAATTAAGTACATGCAAAGTACATGCAGTTTACGCGTGCGACAAAATTAACAATGGAGGTTGTCGCGAGGACCTGAGAAATGGGGGGTTGGACGGTCTTATCTCCGTGTTTTCAGGTAAGAAATTATTTTAATATTATCATCATCAATTCTAAGATTGTAAGGAAGAAGTGAAATAAGGTTCTTGCTCAAATCAAAAACGATTTGTGTCCCCTAGGCTGTACGTAGCTCAACCAATAAGCCGGGCCAATAAGTAACATTTTGATTGCACCGTGCACCTGGCTAACGTAAGCGCACACACACACTCATCAGTCTGCAAGAATCTTCAACCGTGAAGGAGGCAGACCTAATTAAAGAAGGAGAAGTGTAGGCCTATTACGGATCACCTACCCAAATTGCATGCATGAATAATAATCTTATTTTTTAAATCTAATTGTATCTAATTGTTTAAAACAATTAAATATAAAATAAGATGTCATCATAAAGTGAAACGTCTTCATGCATGCAATTTGGGTAGGTCATCCGTTACACTTACTGGCTGAGCTACAACCTACGGGCCGGGACACAAAGCGTTTTTAATTTGAGCAAGAACCTTATTTCACTTCTTCCTTCCAATCTTAGCATTGATGATAATCATATTAAACCATTTCTTACCTGCAATCACGAGGATAAGACCTCCAAACCCCCGTAAGTTTAACCAACAGTGGTTATAACTGTAACCAACAACCCACTAAAGTTTAACCAACATCGTGTGAATCAAAAAATAATTAACCTACAATGGTTACAATTTTAACCAACGGCCCATGTAAGTTTAACCAACAACATGTGAATCAGCCCCGAACAAAGCATAAATAACCAACAAAAGATTAAAATTTTAATCAACAAATGGTTAAAGTTTAATCAACACCATTTTAACCAACATTGAGCAAATTTTTTTAACCAATAATTGATTAAAATTTGTAATCAACCACAGGTTAAATTTTAATCAACAGGCTGTTGGTTAAAGTTTAACCAACGATTGTGTCATTCACCTGGTAATCCGTGGTTGATTAAAATTTTAACCAACTTGATTAAAAATTGTAATACTTGTTCTAACAGTGTAGTGCCTGGCGTAAAGCTCAATGTACTCTCGACTGGGAATTAAAAAACAAAAGAAAGGTTTTCATTGAAAGACAGGTTTCTCGTCATTTTCAGGGTTCAGTTGGAAACGAGAGTAAAGATAACGCGTCCTTTATTAAACATCTCTTTTATTGTTCAAAATTACTTCTCAGGAGGGTATAGAAATCTTGTAATTAGTGCTTTAACACAAGAAATAGACCTTTTAACTTAAAATTAAAGCTATTAAAACTCTAAATGCTATGTGATGTTTGTTTTGAAATGATATTTTGCGTTAGTATAAAATCTATATTCTAATAATTATAGAGCTAGTATCCAGAAAGGAGTTCTTAATTTAAATCAACATTAAAGTTCCTTACTTAATGTAGATAATTTCATAAACAATTAAGAGATGTTTTATTAAATAACATTTTGATACAAATTGATCCACAATCAACTACGGTAGAGGTACTGTGGTCTAGTGGATAAGTCACCCGACTACAGATCACAACGAACGGGGTTCGAGTTCTGCCGCGGCACTAATGTCTACATCCGCACTCTACACCAAGGTATTAGACCCGGTAGGATGCAAAAGTTAATGTGGTTAGATTAGATGAGCATGGAGTGTGCGCTTAAAATTACGCCTGGCTGGAATGCTCCCCAGGGAGTGGAGAAAATAATATGCGTGAAATTGATGACCGAGAAAATAATGTATTTTTTTTTGTAAAGCACTTAGAGACATCATCGATGTATCAAGCGTTATATAAAAGCGGAATATTATTATTGTTATTACTTCCACGACCTAATGAAAATGTCCAATATAGAAGCTTTAAAAAACACAACAGTAGAAATCTTTCTGACAGAGTCATCATATACTTACACATTAGCAGTGGTCACGACCAAGTCTTTGCCTCCTGGTTTGAGTTCGAGCTCCGGTTCTTTCAGCGGTCCATCCATTGTAAAGCTGTAGTATGAAAGGTCATCGTCACTCGCCTCTCGCAATGTTTCAATGCCCTTTGCCATCCCGGGATCTAGAAGTTCCAGATCTTCAAAACTGGATTGGCTGAATATTGTTAAAATAGAGTCGTATTATTTCTCTAGTCACCTGTTGTAAAGCTACAGTTAATGACTAAATCATTCATACCCTCACCAAGATTTTTAATTGTTTAAGTACAAATTTGATTTGTCCCAATTTATGTTTCTTACGCTTTCTCTCCCCCACCCCTCTCTCTCTCTTTCTCTTCCACCTCTCTCTCCCCCGTTCTCTATGCATTAGCTAAAGCTCTTACATTTACTGTATTCCAGATCCATTTATTGGCATGCATGGAGTCCTTCTTCGGTGTATTCTTTCAAAGGGTTTGTGGAGTTTGACAACGAGTTATCTTTCAAACAAACTCGGTACAATTCGTACGGGAAACGAGTCGGGAAAGCTTGATCTCGTGTTAGTTCGCAAAGACTTACAATCACTTTGAAATGTTAAAGTTTTTCAGAAAATTTATCAATGAGCTCTCCAGTTCAGGAATAAGAATGAAAACGATACAAATCGGCAACAACATTGGCACAAGAATGAGGGACTTTATACACATGGCCCCTGAATATTAGACACACATAACTTCCTTGCCTTCCTTCGATTAAAATAACAATTGTTAATTGGGTGTGTACCTATTTTCAAGCAGTTTCTTGTAGAAAAGGAATGGAAACGGCAACGTGACGATGACCTTATTGTAGAACATCAGAGCAAACAGCTTCCCGACTGATCGCAATTTGTCCAGGTCCTTAGAGTACTATGATAAGTTTTTAAATACAGAAGAAAAAAAATGTCAATTGCAAGGTGTTTTGATCAAAATGAACGTGCATACTATTTCCATGATCAGTACAATACGAAAAAAAGTTGACAAGGCATATTTTGTCTAGGCCAACAAACATTATGTATCTGGGGATGTGCAGAATATAGGTCTGTTACCATGGTAATATATAGTTTGTAAATTTCTAGTCAAAATATTGATCCCGTTGGGACACTAGCTTGCCTGCTTGAGTATCAAACCCACTCACTGAACACTGGGCCACAGGTTATAATTACTCATGGTCAAGTAATCAGATTAGAAAACCAATACATTAGGGACTTTTAGATTTGCACGACGAGAACGTGGACCTCTACGTGTGATATCCTTTTAAGGCAATGTGACGTCCTTCTAAAGCACTGACCGTGCTCGGCAGTGCCTTAAAAGGATGTCACACATAGAGGTCCACGTTCTCGTCTTGCAAATATAAACGTTCTCGTCTTGCAAATATAAAAGTCCCTATTCATAAACGGACGACGTTTTCGACAGGTTCCCAGAAGTAACTGCGGGGGTAAGCAAGAAGGGCTGTTCAAAACGTTTAAAATAGGAAATTTTAGCGCGTTGGCATTGTAGATTAAATCAAGCAAAACGTTCAAAATAGGAAATTTTAGCGCGTTGGCATTGTAGATTAAATCAAGCAAAACGTTCAAAATAGGAAATTTTAGCGCGTTGGCATTGTAGATTAAATCAAGCAAAACGTTCAAAATAGGAAATTTTAGCGCGTTGGCATTGTAGATTAAATCAAGCGAAACGTTTAAGGTACATTATGCAGGTTCATATACAGAAAAAGTACTTTGAAGAGAGAAAGGAGGGGAGGGGGTAAATACTTCGTGTTTCCCTGCCATCCGCATGGTGACGCTAGTAATAGTTACTGACGACGGATAGTCAACCTGTTCAAAACGTCTAGCCACCCCTACTACCAACCCTCTCATACCGGCGCTTTAGTTCTCCTTAGCACTATAACCTCAAAAAAGATTATCAACAGTCGTTTTAAAGACTACCACAGTCCTTTTCTGGACTACACACACACTCAAGAAAGAAAGATTACCCACAGTCTTTTTCAGGACTCCCCAATCCTCCCCCTTTCTCTCACATGATGCAACCGTAAGCCTTCTGTATATAATCAACTTGCATTCACAATATATTGAGATTATTAATAATGGGTAATCTAACTTCCGAAATGGAAATTTGATTTCGATAATGACCTTGTTAAACCACAATGTCGTACACGAAGGAGAATCGTTGAGTTTCTTGAAGATGGAATGCTTCTCAACATTGAACAGCTCTCCGAACAGTCGGGAAAAGAATTCCTTTACGAGAAATGAAAAGGAAAATACAATTTTTTTTAAAATATCTTAATACTCCCAAATTCACAAAAAGTATCCAACATCGGAAACAGCTTTTAATTAATACGGGTTTTCTTAACTTTAAAAATTAAGGTCCATTAAAAAATTGCAATATCGAAATTGAAATATATCAAAGTTAATTTAGGTTCTTCATGTCGAATTTTACAGAGAAAATCAATATAATAACACACATACAACTAATTTGAAAGTACAAAGAGGGTTTCGGCAGAAATTGTATTGAAGGGACTTGGTAACAGTTGTTCAGATGAGAGAGTAATGACTTCAATGCTAGATGTACAATTAGAGATAATCTAAAAGTTTGAGTGAAAGCAGACCATTATGAATGATAAAAATTGAGAAAAACTGATCTGATCGATTCCTTAATTATTCTAACTATATTATTACAATTTAATTACATTTAAGGTGAATGTAATTCGTCACAAAACCATGAATTGGCTCTATTTACCATTCAAGAAATTTAAGAGCTGCATTGAAGATTTTTAAAAGCCTGTCTTGTGTCTTATTTTCATGGAAAAAAAACTGTTGGGAAAATTCAAGAATAGTTGGGAGAATTTACTGTCAGAGGGTATTGACCAGTGACGCCTTCAAACAAAATCATAAATATCTTTGTTTAGGATTGTTTGCATGCTAGAGGGTTAGTACAGTTAAATGAATATGATAAGTAACATTTCATCCAAAAATTACGCATTTTTTTATCAACCTTCAACAATGTTACCGAGTCGTTTAGTCTTTCAAATTTGTGGAAACCGGTTACAAAGCGGCCTGTAATTTGTTTGATCATCATTTAAAAAAAAAAATATTAACTGGATTAATGAGCAATAAATTAAGGCATTTTCAGCGTTGTTTCCTTCTCCAAAGCCTACAGTCACAGCAACTGAATTATATTGTTTTGTTCAGACGACGTCGAAGAAAAAAGGTTTGAAATTAAACATGTCTGCATGTTCTCTTTATAGATAAAGTTATGTTCACACGATCGCAACTATTTTCGAAAAACAAGTCAAGGACAAATTAAATACCCTATTGTATGTCCGATATAAATAATTTTCAGATTACGTAATACGTCAGTGTCCTGTTTACATAATTTAATAGGTGACGCACAAAGCGAATAAAATTGTCTTTGGTTGATTTTTCGAGAGTAGTTGCGATCTTGTGAAAGGGTGTTCATATTTACCTTCATGGGGCCACCAGCATGTACACCCCAAGATTAGTTATCCTTGAAATGGACCGCGAACGGGAGCAAGAGAGAAGTTTCATCTTTATATTCAACCTCCGAGATAGCCGATTCAACAACCTTCTCTTTGTCGTCGTCAATTTCGAATTGAAGCTGTCCTGCTATCAGGTTTAATGCAACTGGGTTCATTGCCAAATTCTGAAAAACCTCCTCAACTTGAAGTGTCTGCTGCTGGTAGTGGCGCTTTAGGGTATCATGGGTAATACAATATTTGAAATAATGTTGGCAATAGTTAGTCTAATCACTCAAGTACGAAAGATAAGCGATTTGGTAAGACTATAATAATGTTTAAAAACTTACACGCAAAAAGAGAGAAAATAATAGAAAATACACAGAAAGAGATAGAAAAAATATCATTTGGGTTATCTGAATATCAGATGGACTAACACGACATGTTTAAGTGGTGTAAGTTCATTTTGGGTTATTTATCCACAAAGTAAGAATTAACGGAAATTATTCAAAAAGATAAAGCTCTAGCTACATTCTGGTTTTGTTTTGATGAAACTAATATTTATTACTTACTACATGTATAGTGACATTGTTTACTACGCCTTCATATATGTATATATATATATATATATATATACATATATTAATAGTAAAAATAATACAAATCCTTGAGAGTTCACTTCTTCACCACGACAGGTTTCAT
Source organism: Strongylocentrotus droebachiensis (assembly GCA_035222895.1). Lineage (NCBI taxonomy): Eukaryota > Metazoa > Echinodermata > Echinoidea > Camarodonta > Strongylocentrotidae > Strongylocentrotus > Strongylocentrotus droebachiensis. The sequence continues at coordinate 73,439 of JAVYIG010008235.1, read as the reverse complement.
TTTTGTTCCTTTAGATCAAGAAAAAAAAAGAAAAATGAAATTGCCAACTCATCTTTTATTCGCCTTTTAATAAAGACATATTGAATAAATTAGTTCATAGTTATGAGAAGTAGAATAATATGGATAGTGTTCATTATTATGAAATTTCTTTAAATTCACTCAATCTAGTTTTCATTTATCTAGAAATCAAGAAGAATTTTTACTGCTTTCACGACCTGACCATGCCTATGAATAGAACTTTAAACATACCTCACATGCATCTTCAAAGTCAATACACAGCATCTTCCACTTCAGAGGTACGTCCAGTAGAAAAAGCAGGTTATCTAACGGAAGGGGACCCTGAATAAAAGTAGGGAAAAAAGAAAAAGAAAGAAACAATATTTTCAATGATATCAGCGGACAAGAAGAGAAAAACTCAATTACGGGAGTCAATATAATGTCAATTCCACGGGTGTGAACAGAGGATTCTACCCCCTACCCCCCCCCCCCCCCCGACTATGAGGTGACCGAAATTACCCTGCCTGTTTGGGGTTAAAAATCAACATAAACCTATCATTATTATGTTTCTTTAGAATAATCTAGAATGAAATGATAAATGTTGACGTAGATCTTGATACAGATTTGATTCATTGTCGATAATATAATTATATCAAGTAGTAACAATTTGCTAAAAACATGTGTTTATCTTCTTGTTCAAGATAAAAGAGTTGAAAGTGATTTTTGTTTATTAAGAGATATTGAGTAGTTCGATTACTTTTAGCCTTCAGGTGCATTCATCCTGTACACAAGGCCCCATATTCAGTACCTATTTAGGAGGGGTGGGAAGGGGGTATCCAACTAAAATTAACCGACAGATATCAAAATGTATGTCTTAACAGTTTTAACTAGGTTGACTATCTGAAACGTCGATCCTCTCCTATCACCTATCCTCTACTTCTGGCGCTATAGTTCTCTTTAGAACTATAAGCTCAAGAAAGATTACACCAGTCCTTCCAGGACTACATAATTCTTGTTCAGACGGGGTTTTGCTAGTCGACGTCAGCTAATCCCTGCAGCAGTAAATACCTCATGTATATTTCACTTACAACAATATTTGTCCACACACTCTTTCTCGGACCAACTTGCCACGAGTAAGTTAACACGACCTTCCGCCGACCATTGTAACTTACGCAGAGACATCTATATATATTTATACACAGAGTTTGGCCAACCTGGTTCGAGTCGGACACAACCATTATGGCGACTACTGCTTTGTTGAGCAAGCAAAAAACAAAAGAATGTACTCCATGTTGTGACCCTGCAGTGAAACCAAGTTGGCCAGTCTCTGTGTATAGATGGCTCGTGAAAGGTCACAGATACCCCCTGGTGTAAGTGAGAGCATCCACACGGTCAACTTACGCTACCCTCTAGTATAGCGAGTTACTCCTGGAAAATCCGAGAGTAAATAGGTCGGGGTAAAGGTAGGCGTAGCTAACATGACCATCGTTCAGACGGTCACTACTCCGACCTTTAACACCTACCTCACCATATGTACTCCGACTAGCTCTTAACTTGCCTCCATCTGAACAAGAGTATAGACACAGAAAGATTATCAACAGTCCGGTTCAGGACTCCCCAATCCCCCACCTCTCACATGGTGCAACCGTAAGCCTACTGTATAATTTCATGATTGTTATTTGTAGTGTAGTGTAATGTTCTCAAGAAACTATGAAGCATGAGATGACTAAATAAATACCGGGAGAGGGGGTTGCAAATGCAGTTGATGATGTTCAAGAAGATGATTCTCAATCTTCCTGTTTGTTTCCTCATCTCCTGATTGAAGGATGTAAAACTGATTCACTGGAACCTTGTACCCAAGCGATTCATTGATCTGTAAGTGAAATAATCCATTAATTCTTTCGATCTCGTTGAGACAATTTTGCATTGAGCAGTTCCACAGAAACGTAATTAAAGGGAAATCTTACCTTCATATCAAACTACTCTCGAGGAAAGTAGACAAGTCAGAGAAGTATAGACTGGTAAAAGTTTGAATGAAATCGGAAACAAAATGAGATTTTTTTTTTTTTTTTAAAGTTGTAATCACTACAGGCATGCGCTCTTCAAATTGGCTAAATCGGTAATCTCGAGGATGTAGAGGCGGATAACGTTCCCTTTTGTTCAATCACAAAATGACTAAAATTTCACGTTTTCAAAAATGTATGATTCAGGAGGGTTTATCCTCATTAGAGGACTTATAATAATATGCTATCCATAATATATTTTGAGTAGTGTCCCAAGGAAGAAGGCACCAAGGATAAAAACAGAAATGAATGCTACATTTTGCACTGACTGTGCAACAATAAACCTCAACAGGGTAACAGTGAAGGTTGCTGACCGGAAGAGTTGAAAGGTAAAATGTTCAACCTATTCCAAACAGTATGCCTCAGATTATCACTTTGCTACTTTGTTACGATCTGTTGATATAGGTCTACATCACACACTATGCACATGACGGACAAAGAAAGAGGACAAAATATACGGTTCCTCATTCTACCCTCAACAATTGCTGTGATAGACAAAGGAACATCCCTTCACTGCTATTATGTAAAAATAAGTAGAACAGGTGAATATGCATGTGACACCTGTTCTACACATTTTTACATAATAGCAGTAAATGGATTTTTCTTAGTCTACCACAGCAAATGTTGAGGGTAGAATGAGGAACTGTTTATTTTGTCCTCTTTCTTTGTCCGTCATGTGCATAGTGACAATGCCTTTTACACCAATGAATATTAAAATTACGACAATACGTCACATGAAAACAAACATGAAGTCAGACAGACAGAACGACCAATAACAGTTATTAATTGAAAATTAAATCATTTCCGTTTCCCAAACATACGAACCAGTCTCAATATCTCAAAGTATGGGTTATCAGGAGGTATCGACGCAGCATGGTTCAGATAACACTTCAGTTCATTCCTGAATGCCTGTACGAAGACCTTAATCACTCTGGCTAAAAGATCAGAGTCCTTATCCCACCAACATTCTGTCAAGGGGAAAACAAATAGTTTATCTAATGCCAATGGTCCAATGGTCTACGTTATCAAGACTCATTCTGTGCTTCGTATCAGTCTAAAAACGACCAGTTGTAGTCAATTTATTATGAGTTTTCTTTAAATTCACGACTGAGAAATTCATTTTTTCGTAAATTAAAAATAGTTTGTCTAGTGGTCCAATAGTCTACGTTATCAAGACTCATTCTATGCTTCAAATCAGCCTTTAAAAAAAGCAAATTGTAGTCAATTTATTTTAACCTAAATTAATTGGATAATTGGAGATAGTAGACCCCTACGAACTAAATATGTGTAATTGACCGTATAATGAAGTATTATAACATCCAGATGTTTGAACGACATGGATCCGATGCCCTGCCCCCCCCCCCCACACACACACACTTCGGGGTCGAAGGGACCACATTCATGTTCCCAATTTTTTTTCACACAACATACTATACGGCCCGTAATACATAAAAATCCGGCTCGTATATCGACTACAGTGAGTTGATACTTAGAAACCTAGAACAGGAAAGAGGATTAAAAGTAGGAGGACATAATATCACAAACATACGGTATGCGGATGATACTATATTAATCGCAGAATCGGAGAAGGACCTGCAGCGACTTTTGGATGTTGTCGTCAGAGAAAGTGACAAGAGAGGATTATCATTAAATTACAAGAAAACGGAATGCATGGTAATTTCAAAGAAGGGAGGAATACCATGCTCTCTTAAGATCAACAACAATCAAATAGAGCAAGCCACCTCTATTAATTACCTCGGGACTACAATTACCGACGATGCAAGAGGCGAGCAAGAAATCAAGAGAAGGATTGCACTTGCAAAATCAACTTTCTCCAAGTTAGAAAACATCCTAAAGAATAAGAAGATGAAGATGAAAACAAGACTCCGCGTACTCAATTGCTACGTGTATCCAGTTCTAATGTATGGATGTGAAGCTTGGACCCTGACATCAGACCTAAGAAAGCGACTGGAAAGTTGTGAAGTTTGGTTCCTGAGAAGGATGCTAAGAATTTCATGGACAGAAAGAATTTCTAATGATGAGGTATTTGCCATGGCAGGAACAAGACGAAAGCTTCTGAATAATATAAGAGATCGACAGCTGAGCTTCTTGGGCCATGTTATACGGAAGAATGGTTTGGAAAATCTTGCACTGACTGGAAGAATCGAGGGGAGGAGGAGTAGGGGTAGAAGGAGGATTCTGTGGATGAGTAGCTTAAGGAGTGGGATTTCTGAATGTGGAATTGATCTCGGGGAGAATGAATTACTTCATAGAATATGGGATAGAGAGTTGTGGCACTCCATGGTCGCCAACGTCTCAGGATATGGCACATAGAAGAAGAAGAAGAATATCGACTTTACACACCGGAGATAGGGATCGTGCTTTCAAGGGGAGTATGCATACTCTCTAAAAAAAAATCGAGTGAAAATGTAGTGAAAATATAGTGAACATTCACTCTTTTCTTCTTAGAGAGCACTCGAAAATCAATCGATATTCACTCCTAAACAAGTGATCACGGACGTCACTCCCAAGAAAGTGAAAATAGAGTGAATATTCACTCTTTTTTTTTTAGAGAGTACGCGTACCCTAAATAGCACTGGGTGGGGGGGGGGGGGGGCGGACCCTGGCCTAAGATAATATCATGGAACATTATGCCTCAAACGACTTTTGATTTGTTTTTACCAAGCACATCGAATTTTCCTTCGCATTTCGATGCATCCAGATCAATATAAATGCCATTTCTCTGATGATACGATCACCCCACTCTTGATCCGGTCTGTCGAAGGCTGGACACTCGAATAGAATTGGGACCACTCGGAGAAGATCGGATTTGATTTTATCATTGCATAATTTTGAACGCATTCCCCTCCACGTTATAGTTATAGTGGAATTCGCTCCAAAGAGTGGTTTGCGTTACTCTCTTGAGAATGGTTTCTTTAAAGTTAAAGACCAGTTATGGTCATGCAATTGCATAAAGAAACGTTGTGAAATCGATCAGAAAAGGTTGATCATCTAGCATGATGTACTGCAAGGTTCTGGAATCATCAAAATTATAAGAATTTTGGCCAAGTCTTCATAAAGTTAGAAGCACTGTACACAGAAAGATGTATATGGGACTACACACACGTGCTCGACACGTGCATTTGTATCTCTCAACAGGCATGAAATATACTAATTTACCAAAAAAATCAATTTGTAGGCGGTTTCCCGTCAACATTTTTATCGTCATGTAATATTCAAAACATATTCTTTCACATGATTGTTAATAAGAGCTTACATTTCATTTTTTGAAATTGGGGCGTTGCCAATACTGGTGTTTACCTTTAACATGATTCCTGAAAGAGTGCAATCCCACTCCTCTACATTTGAATGTGACAATCCCGTGTGTTACATGTGGTTTATTTAAAATACAAGGCAGTAGTCCAGGGAATAATTGCGCAATGTTTACAATGTACAAATGGTCATATAACAGGATCTTCGATTTAAACAAAACAAAACATTGATAAGAAGTTAAAGTACATAGTCATTATAAATAATCACACTTCCATACAAGCATACCACTTTGGAAACAAAAAGTTCAACTGATGCCAAAAAGTAGTGAACGATCACTTGAATATTTTTCCTGAAAATCATTTGATTTATCATTATGATGCAGTATAAGAAACAAACTATTTTAAATTGATTATTCCAAGATGTATAATTATGTATAAATCAAAGTACAATGTTGGATATAAAATAAATGAAGCGGAAACTATGTTTTGTAATACAAACATGAAGAAAGATGGTCAGCAAGTATCCTTACCCGAGCCCAATGAAACCAGTATGTCGGAATGCTTCTACCAGGCATGTTGGTGTCATCGCTTTAAACAGCTCGGATCGTTGCTTCTGACTTAGATCAGCTCCAGGATCTAATCTGAAGATACTCTCCAGTGTTATCTTGGAATTGGTTTCCATTGTTACTGGTTCCTCAATATATTCAGCTGAAGATGTTTTAAAATTTAAATTTAAATTGAAAGCAAATATTTCTAACTGTCAATGTTTTCAACGACAATAAGGTTTTGTATGGTATCCAATCCATCGTTCGTATCCAATACAGAATATTTTATCTAGCCCTTGTTAATGCATAGACGGATTTATTGAGAGAGGGGCTACCCCACTCCGAAGTCTGTCTCTACACACGCTAAGTTTCCAAGCAGTTGTTGAATTGTGTAGTTTTCAAACATCTGCTCCCCCATCCCCTACCCCCCCCCCCCCCCCCAGCCCACTGAGCAAATTATCGGCCGTAGCGATTTGCAAATTTTCGGGGACAAAAAAATAAATATTGCTCCTTAAGGAGTAAGGGGAATCGATAGCAGCAGCAATATGAGAGGGAGAGAGAGAGATAGAGAGAGAGAAAGGGAGAGGGAAAGAGAGAGAGAGAGAGATATGGGGGAGAACTGCAATTGGGATGTAGGAATACGAGGAGACAGAAGCTGTCCTAACATGGACAGAGAGGGTAGAGATAATAAAGATGAAAGTAAAGACTTAAAGACATTTTATAATCATTCTAGAAAACAATTTTGAAAAGATCTCCTGATATTATTCAAATTTAAATTCAGGTACCCCAAATAAATAGTGCATTCATAACTTGTCGAATTTCTTCTATCGTAATATTGCTTCTTATTTGAATACATTGATGAAAATTCAAATTCAAAAACAAAAAACACTTAAAACAAAATTATTCTATATAATCAATCCTAAAGTATAGGACAAACATATCCTCTGCCCCTAACGTACCGTTAACGTGAACGCGCCTGTTGATATGGTTGACGTTGACTGGAACCGGTTCTTAACAGAATCATCATCAGGCACCAGGGGACACAGCTCTTGCTTTTGGACACCTTACTGCAACAACCAGACTTCCCCCTCACCCTTCTTCCCTCGTACTAGTAGAGAGTGGAACAACCTCAAGAAGGGCCCTGCAGACTTCCTTTCTCTGGATGCCTTTAAAAGGGCATTGAAGGAAGCGTCCAACTGATGGCAGCACATCGCTGTCCACGTTTTTAACAGCACATCACTATATATATTGCACCTGGATTGAGGCATACAAACATTTTGGACATGGCACACACCACACTGCAGTGCGTAATCTTCGTTGTATGAAGTAGCATTTACCGAGGAAGAAGAAGAAGAAGAATGCACTACTGCACGGTGGTGGTGTAAAGTATCTTTGGGAGTCGAATAACTTGTTGTCGAATAACTTTTTCGTGGCATGCACATGTATTACAGCCGAATAGATTTTGTGTGGAATATATTTTTTGGAGTTGAATACCTTTTATTGTCGAATTAAAAGTCAAATAATTTTGTGGGATAATAATTTTGTTCAACAAAATGTGTGGAATAAATTTTTGTCAAATAAAATGTGTCGAATAAAACTCTTACCAAATACAATTTTTTTCGAATGAATTTTTTGTCGAATGTGCCAAATAAATTGTCAAATAAAATGTGTAGAATAATATCTTGTCGAATAGATTTGTTGTCGAATGATGTTTCAAATTATTTTTTTATCAGATAAACTTTTTGTCGAAGAAACTGTCAGATAACTTTGTTGTCAAATAAAACTTGAATATGTACATTGAGTGAAATGTATTTTGTGAAGTTGTCGCATAAAAATAATATTTTCCGGCATAAAAACAATAATTGTTATTATTATCATGATTATTTCATTATTCAAACTACAATGACTGATAATGATAAAATTACATCCTTTCACTTAATGTACATAAACGAACGCAATATAATTCTGCTGTATTGTCATTATGTTACAGATTTATTTACTGTGTTTCGTAATACTATTGTACACGTATATCATTTACATCATTGTATATCAGAGCAAAATTTTACGATCAAAACTGGTTACCTTGGTCAATTTTGCCAATTTTCTCGGAGAAAGAGCGCATTGTAGTCTTCGAAATGAATTGGATATATGCAGTAGTGTTGTTAAAGGCCACAAATGGCGCTATAGCAATATTGGAGCCAACACGGACAGACAGTGATGGGTTCAAGCTTGGTGGTCTTCAATTCCCTACGGTCTCCAATTCCCTGCACATACCCTATTTCCAGTGGGGTCCAAAGGATATATTGAGATAATTGATACAAATATTGAATAGGCCTATTTTAATGATAATTGATGGTAATCGTGTAATCCAATATCAGATCCAAAAGGAAAAGGGACAAAATAGATGTTTACAAAATATTCGTAAACTTACTAATAGGAATGAACTTATCTCACATAAAATTAATTGATGCAAAAATTATCGATTACTAATATCATTTTTATCATTAGTAATATTTTCATTATTATCATTACACATACTACTTTTGCGATAATATCCATTATCATTACTATTATCGTTATTATTATCATTAGTATTACTTTTGTTGAAAACCTTTGAATAGCATCACTTCAATGTTAGACTTGAGTTCTCTGTATCTATAACAAACAATATATACCTCACTTAAGTAATCCAGCAATCTGATTGGTCGAAATTGCATTCATAAACTTTAACTGTTCCTGTAAAAACAGACCTATTTTCCTAATAACCATGGTTATTAGGAAAATAGTTCAGTCTCCATGGTTACCCCATAGGTTTACATGTTAAAAAATGGTTTGAGCGATCGAGGATACCGTATGTGTGCGAAGAATTGGTCGGTAATTTCAATACAATTGAATCTCGATCGATCTTACCGACAATTTTATCTTGCATTGTTGACATGAAGACGAAAATAAACTTCCAAAAACAAAAAAACAAAATCTGCCGATAGATCTTGATGTAAGTTCGTGCCAATATGCATTGCAAAAGTAAAAGAAGGGTCTGTTTAATGGAGCTTTTGCGAAGCATTCATCACGCGAAGCCGGTTTCAATCCATTTTAATGTATATATTGTACAAAACTGCCCAGCATGTTAACAGCGCGCGATGGCCGAGTGGTATAAGGCGTTGGTTTCAGTTACATCACTTATTGTACGCAAGAGTTCGAATCTCATCTTCGACAAAAAAAAAAAGTATTTTTTATTTTTTATTTTTTAGTCTATTTTTGTTCGGCATTTAAAAGTATTAATGACTGCTTTAATATTCGAGAAATAGTTGTTTTTATACGCTCTCGGGAAGGTTACAATTGGGCTATTCCCCTCGGCACGCCTCGGGTAATAGCACAATTCTAACCTTCCCTTGAGCGTATAAAAACAACTATTTCTCTCAAAGCAGTCATTAATACTATAATATTTAAGAGGAAGAAGCAGCAGAATTAGTAGGAGGAGAGGAGGAAAAGAACAAGAAGTAAGAAAGAAAGAAAATTGATACCAAAAATGAGGAATTCTTGTTAACGAAAAAAAAACACCCACAAAGCATAACTTTAAAAGCGTAATTATTTATTCTAGGTCATCAAGGTATAACATAATCAGAGTAAGTTCTATTATCTCTACGAACATAAGTCATGATTTCCATAATAGCTAGAACAATGCAATAATATAAAAAGCATACATGCTCTACTACACACCAGATATGTATCATATATTGCAACTGAGTATATTTTCATAAAAGTGCAATATGTAAGACGAAAATAAACTTCCAAAAACAAAAAAACAAAATCTGCCGATAGATCTTGATGTAAGTTCGTGCCAATATGCATTGCAAAAGTAAAAGAAGGGTCTGTTTAATGGAGCTTTTGCGAAGCATTCATCACGCGAAGCCGGTTTCAATCCATTTTAATGTATATATTGTACAAAACTGCCCAGCATGTTAACAGCGCGCGATGGCCGAGTGGTATAAGGCGTTGGTTTCAGTTACATCACTTATTGTACGCAAGAGTTCGAATCTCATCTTCGACAAAAAAAAAAAGTATTTTTTATTTTTTATTTTTTAGTCTATTTTTGTTCGGCATTTAAAAGTATTAATGACTGCTTTAATATTCGAGAAATAGTTGTTTTTATACGCTCTCGGGAAGGTTACAATTGGGCTATTCCCCTCGGCACGCCTCGGGTAATAGCACAATTCTAACCTTCCCTTGAGCGTATAAAAACAACTATTTCTCTCAAAGCAGTCATTAATACTATAATATTTAAGAGGAAGAAGCAGCAGAATTAGTAGGAGGAGAGGAGGAAAAGAACAAGAAGTAAGAAAGAAAGAAAATTGATACCAAAAATGAGGAATTCTTGTTAACGAAAAAAAAACACCCACAAAGCATAACTTTAAAAGCGTAATTATTTATTCTAGGTCATCAAGGTATAACATAATCAGAGTAAGTTCTATTATCTCTACGAACATAAGTCATGATTTCCATAATAGCTAGAACAATGCAATAATATAAAAAGCATACATGCTCTACTACACACCAGATATGTATCATATATTGCAACTGAGTATATTTTCATAAAAGTGCAATATGTAAGACGAAAATAAACTTCCAAAAACAAAAAAACAAAATCTGCCGATAGATCTTGATGTAAGTTCGTGCCAATATGCATTGCAAAAGTAAAAGAAGGGTCTGTTTAATGGAGCTTTTGCGAAGCATTCATCACGCGAAGCCGGTTTCAATCCATTTTAATGTATATATTGTACAAAACTGCCCAGCATGTTAACAGCGCGCGATGGCCGAGTGGTATAAGGCGTTGGTTTCAGTTACATCAATTATTGTACGCGAGAGTTCGAATCTCAACTTCGACAAAAAAAAAAAGTATTTTTTATTTTTTATTTTTTAGTCTATTTTTGTTCGGCATTTAAAAGTATTAATGACTGCTTTAATATTCGAGAAATAGTATAGTATTAATGACTGCTTTGAGAGAAATAGTTGTTTTTATAAGCTCAAGGGAAGGTTAGAATTGTGCTATTACCCGAGGCGTGCCGAGGGGAATAGCCCAATTGTAACCTTCCCGAGAGCGTATAAAAACAACTATTTCTCGAATATTAAAGCAGTCATTAATACTTTTATATGCCGAAAACAAAAGAGTCAACTAAAGACACCACCTTGGCCTTTCTCTAGTTTATCTGCACGGTTGTTTTTTATGAGTCTATCTTTGAGAGTAGACTAGATCTAGATTCTAGTCTAAGCAAGATATTTTTACATTTTGGGGGTGGGCCGGCCCTGTGGGGAATATGGAGAAGAACCTGCGCTTTCATATGACACCTCACTTATTGAGTATCACCTTCAGGATCACAACAGATTATAAAGGTTTGAATCTCGAATTGAAAAAAAAACTTGACCTTAACACACAACATGCATCGGGTGCGCGATCAGTCACCCTGACAACTGGATCTATTTTCGTATCTTTGAGAGTAGACTAGATCTAGATTCTAGTCTTAGCAAGATATTTTTACAATTTTGTGGGTGGGCCGGCCCTGTGGGGAATATGGAGAAGAACCTGCGCTTTCATATGACACCTCACTTATTGAGTATCACCTTCAGGATCACAACAGATTATAAAGGTTTGAATCTCGAATTGAAAAAAAAAACGACCTTTTTTGCATGGTCGCGGAATGCACGTAGACTGCATAGGGAATGCATTGCGTACAATCTCTATGGAAATAATTTTAACACACAACATCGGGTGCGCGATCAACACCCTGACAACCATGACAACTAGATCTATTTTCGTATACAGTCGACGTCTATGCTTTTTCAGCAACTAAACGAACATGTTTATGGATAATTTCACGTACCCTTTTTGTTGTTCTTGCTGTCAGCGAGTCTTGCATTTGATAAGTTGAAATCTTGGGAGAGATTCTTGAGCCATTTTTGTCTTGTTTGGAATTGTCTTGTCTTGTATGAAAATACCGACCAATTTTTCGCACACGTACTATGGTATCTTCGATCGCTCAAACCATTTTTTAACATGTAAACCTATGGGGTAACCATGGAGACTGAACTATTTTTTTAATAACCATGGTTATTAAAAATATTAAATGTTTTATGCATGGTTACCGGGAATTTTACAGGAACAGTTGAAGTTTATGAATGCAATTTCGACCAATCAGATGGCTGGATTACTTAAGTGAGGTATAATTGTTTTTATACGCTCTCGGGAAGGTTACAATTGGGCTATTCCCCTCGGCACGCCTCGGGTAATAGCACAATTCTAACCTTCCCTTGAGCGTATAAAAACAACTATTTCTCTCAAAGCAGTCATTAATACTATAATATTTAAGAGGAAGAAGCAGCAGAATTAGTAGGAGGAGAGGAGGAAAAGAACAAGAAGTAAGAAAGAAAGAAAATTGATACCAAAAATGAGGAATTCTTGTTAACGAAAAAAAAACACCCACAAAGCATAACTTTAAAAGCGTAATTATTTATTCTAGGTCATCAAGGTATAACATAATCAGAGTAAGTTCTATTATCTCTACGAACATAAGTCATGATTTCCATAATAGCTAGAACAATGCAATAATATAAAAAGCATACATGCTCTACTACACACCAGATATGTATCATATATTGCAACTGAGTATATTTTCATAAAAGTGCAATATGTAAGACGAAAATAAACTTCCAAAAACAAAAAAACAAAATCTGCCGATAGATCTTGATGTAAGTTCGTGCCAATATGCATTGCAAAAGTAAAAGAAGGGTCTGTTTAATGGAGCTTTTGCGAAGCATTCATCACGCGAAGCCGGTTTCAATCCATTTTAATGTATATATTGTACAAAACTGCCCAGCATGTTAACAGCGCGCGATGGCCGAGTGGTATAAGGCGTTGGTTTCAGTTACATCAATTATTGTACGCGAGAGTTCGAATCTCAACTTCGACAAAAAAAAAAAGTATTTTTTATTTTTTATTTTTTAGTCTATTTTTGTTCGGCATTTAAAAGTATTAATGACTGCTTTAATATTCGAGAAATAGTATAGTATTAATGACTGCTTTGAGAGAAATAGTTGTTTTTATAAGCTCAAGGGAAGGTTAGAATTGTGCTATTACCCGAGGCGTGCCGAGGGGAATAGCCCAATTGTAACCTTCCCGAGAGCGTATAAAAACAACTATTTCTCGAATATTAAAGCAGTCATTAATACTTTTATATGCCGAAAACAAAAGAGTCAACTAAAGACACCACCTTGGCCTTTCTCTAGTTTATCTGCACGGTTGTTTTTTATGAGTCTATCTTTGAGAGTAGACTAGATCTAGATTCTAGTCTAAGCAAGATATTTTTACATTTTGGGGGTGGGCCGGCCCTGTGGGGAATATGGAGAAGAACCTGCGCTTTCATATGACACCTCACTTATTGAGTATCACCTTCAGGATCACAACAGATTATAAAGGTTTGAATCTCGAATTGAAAAAAAAACTTGACCTTAACACACAACATGCATCGGGTGCGCGATCAGTCACCCTGACAACTGGATCTATTTTCGTATCTTTGAGAGTAGACTAGATCTAGATTCTAGTCTTAGCAAGATATTTTTACAATTTTGTGGGTGGGCCGGCCCTGTGGGGAATATGGAGAAGAACCTGCGCTTTCATATGACACCTCACTTATTGAGTATCACCTTCAGGATCACAACAGATTATAAAGGTTTGAATCTCGAATTGAAAAAAAAAACGACCTTTTTTGCATGGTCGCGGAATGCACGTAGACTGCATAGGGAATGCATTGCGTACAATCTCTATGGAAATAATTTTAACACACAACATCGGGTGCGCGATCAACACCCTGACAACCATGACAACTAGATCTATTTTCGTATACAGTCGACGTCTATGCTTTTTCAGCAACTAAACGAACATGTTTATGGATAATTTCACGTACCCTTTTTGTTGTTCTTGCTGTCAGCGAGTCTTGCATTTGATAAGTTGAAATCTTGGGAGAGATTCTTGAGCCATTTTTGTCTTGTTTGGAATTGTCTTGTCTTGTATGAAAATACCGACCAATTTTTCGCACACGTACTATGGTATCTTCGATCGCTCAAACCATTTTTTAACATGTAAACCTATGGGGTAACCATGGAGACTGAACTATTTTTTTAATAACCATGGTTATTAAAAATATTAAATGTTTTATGCATGGTTACCGGGAATTTTACAGGAACAGTTGAAGTTTATGAATGCAATTTCGACCAATCAGATGGCTGGATTACTTAAGTGAGGTATAATTGTTTTTATACGCTCTCGGGAAGGTTACAATTGGGCTATTCCCCTCGGCACGCCTCGGGTAATAGCACAATTCTAACCTTCCCTTGAGCGTATAAAAACAACTATTTCTCTCAAAGCAGTCATTAATACTATAATATTTAAGAGGAAGAAGCAGCAGAATTAGTAGGAGGAGAGGAGGAAAAGAACAAGAAGTAAGAAAGAAAGAAAATTGATACCAAAAATGAGGAATTCTTGTTAACGAAAAAAAAACACCCACAAAGCATAACTTTAAAAGCGTAATTATTTATTCTAGGTCATCAAGGTATAACATAATCAGAGTAAGTTCTATTATCTCTACGAACATAAGTCATGATTTCCATAATAGCTAGAACAATGCAATAATATAAAAAGCATACATGCTCTACTACACACCAGATATGTATCATATATTGCAACTGAGTATATTTTCATAAAAGTGCAATATGTAAGACGAAAATAAACTTCCAAAAACAAAAAAACAAAATCTGCCGATAGATCTTGATGTAAGTTCGTGCCAATATGCATTGCAAAAGTAAAAGAAGGGTCTGTTTAATGGAGCTTTTGCGAAGCATTCATCACGCGAAGCCGGTTTCAATCCATTTTAATGTATATATTGTACAAAACTGCCCAGCATGTTAACAGCGCGCGATGGCCGAGTGGTATAAGGCGTTGGTTTCAGTTACATCACTTATTGTACGCAAGAGTTCGAATCTCATCTTCGACAAAAAAAAAAAGTATTTTTTATTTTTTATTTTTTAGTCTATTTTTGTTCGGCATTTAAAAGTATTAATGACTGCTTTAATATTCGAGAAATAGTTGTTTTTATACGCTCTCGGGAAGGTTACAATTGGGCTATTCCCCTCGGCACGCCTCGGGTAATAGCACAATTCTAACCTTCCCTTGAGCGTATAAAAACAACTATTTCTCTCAAAGCAGTCATTAATACTATAATATTTAAGAGGAAGAAGCAGCAGAATTAGTAGGAGGAGAGGAGGAAAAGAACAAGAAGTAAGAAAGAAAGAAAGTTGATACCAAAAATGAGGAATTCTTGTTAACGAAAAAAAAACACCCACAAAGCATAACTTTAAAAGCGTAATTATTTATTCTAGGTCATCAAGGTATAACATAATCAGAGTAAGTTCTATTATCTCTACGAACATAAGTCATGATTTCCATAATAGCTAGAACAATGCAATAATATAAAAAGCATACATGCTCTACTACACACCAGATATGTATCATATATTGCAACTGAGTATATTTTCATAAAAGTGCAATATGTAAGACGAAAATAAACTTCCAAAAACAAAAAAACAAAATCTGCCGATAGATCTTGATGTAAGTTCGTGCCAATATGCATTGCAAAAGTAAAAGAAGGGTCTGTTTAATGGAGCTTTTGCGAAGCATTCATCACGCGAAGCCGGTTTCAATCCATTTTAATGTATATATTGTACAAAACTGCCCAGCATGTTAACAGCGCGCGATGGCCGAGTGGTATAAGGCGTTGGTTTCAGTTACATCAATTATTGTACGCGAGAGTTCGAATCTCAACTTCGACAAAAAAAAAAAGTATTTTTTATTTTTTATTTTTTAGTCTATTTTTGTTCGGCATTTAAAAGTATTAATGACTGCTTTAATATTCGAGAAATAGTATAGTATTAATGACTGCTTTGAGAGAAATAGTTGTTTTTATAAGCTCAAGGGAAGGTTAGAATTGTGCTATTACCCGAGGCGTGCCGAGGGGAATAGCCCAATTGTAACCTTCCCGAGAGCGTATAAAAACAACTATTTCTCGAATATTAAAGCAGTCATTAATACTTTTATATGCCGAAAACAAAAGAGTCAACTAAAGACACCACCTTGGCCTTTCTCTAGTTTATCTGCACGGTTGTTTTTTATGAGTCTATCTTTGAGAGTAGACTAGATCTAGATTCTAGTCTAAGCAAGATATTTTTACATTTTGGGGGTGGGCCGGCCCTGTGGGGAATATGGAGAAGAACCTGCGCTTTCATATGACACCTCACTTATTGAGTATCACCTTCAGGATCACAACAGATTATAAAGGTTTGAATCTCGAATTGAAAAAAAAACTTGACCTTAACACACAACATGCATCGGGTGCGCGATCAGTCACCCTGACAACTGGATCTATTTTCGTATCTTTGAGAGTAGACTAGATCTAGATTCTAGTCTTAGCAAGATATTTTTACAATTTTGTGGGTGGGCCGGCCCTGTGGGGAATATGGAGAAGAACCTGCGCTTTCATATGACACCTCACTTATTGAGTATCACCTTCAGGATCACAACAGATTATAAAGGTTTGAATCTCGAATTGAAAAAAAAAACGACCTTTTTTGCATGGTCGCGGAATGCACGTAGACTGCATAGGGAATGCATTGCGTACAATCTCTATGGAAATAATTTTAACACACAACATCGGGTGCGCGATCAACACCCTGACAACCATGACAACTAGATCTATTTTCGTATACAGTCGACGTCTATGCTTTTTCAGCAACTAAACGAACATGTTTATGGATAATTTCACGTACCCTTTTTGTTGTTCTTGCTGTCAGCGAGTCTTGCATTTGATAAGTTGAAATCTTGGGAGAGATTCTTGAGCCATTTTTGTCTTGTTTGGAATTGTCTTGTCTTGTATGAAAATACCGACCAATTTTTCGCACACGTACTATGGTATCTTCGATCGCTCAAACCATTTTTTAACATGTAAACCTATGGGGTAACCATGGAGACTGAACTATTTTTTTAATAACCATGGTTATTAAAAATATTAAATGTTTTATGCATGGTTACCGGGAATTTTACAGGAACAGTTGAAGTTTATGAATGCAATTTCGACCAATCAGATGGCTGGATTACTTAAGTGAGGTATAATTGTTTTTATACGCTCTCGGGAAGGTTACAATTGGGCTATTCCCCTCGGCACGCCTCGGGTAATAGCACAATTCTAACCTTCCCTTGAGCGTATAAAAACAACTATTTCTCTCAAAGCAGTCATTAATACTATAATATTTAAGAGGAAGAAGCAGCAGAATTAGTAGGAGGAGAGGAGGAAAAGAACAAGAAGTAAGAAAGAAAGAAAATTGATACCAAAAATGAGGAATTCTTGTTAACGAAAAAAAAACACCCACAAAGCATAACTTTAAAAGCGTAATTATTTATTCTAGGTCATCAAGGTATAACATAATCAGAGTAAGTTCTATTATCTCTACGAACATAAGTCATGATTTCCATAATAGCTAGAACAATGCAATAATATAAAAAGCATACATGCTCTACTACACACCAGATATGTATCATATATTGCAACTGAGTATATTTTCATAAAAGTGCAATATGTAAGATAACATTTTAAAAATAGAAATAAGCCTTGGGGACAATATTGGAAACTTCAGTATAAAGAGAACAGTACTGTAACATAGGTTTTACCTAACACAAACTATACACAACTATTATTGTGGTGTGATCAGTGGTATTTATCATTCTATTAGTACTGGGAAGGAGGGGTGGGAGTAAAACACATGATTAAGAAGTAGTATCAAACAATTTCACCACTACTTTTCTACCGTTTTCAATCAATTTACCCCTTCTTTCTACCAGTTTCAATCAGATTCACCCCTTTCTTTAATTTGATTTAATTTGATTTGATTTATTGACTTATGCATTTTTCGTACAATAATAATTAGTTACAAGGTTAACACTTTGTTTACATAGTGGTAATATTTTTTTTTCTTCATATCACAATGAATAACACATCTTATGCAACAAAACGTTGGGAATGATTGACATAGCAAATGCAAAAGAGCTGGAGCGTAAGTCTGCGCTTGAAGTGCATGCAGCTCTGTAACTTATGAATACAGCGAGAACAAAATATGATAATATAAACAGGCAAAAAACAATAGAAATTCAATGGCAAAAAATGACTTGCATCAGGAGATAAAGAGGGATACAAAGAGGAATAATTGGTATGCGGCTAACAAAAAAGGCACATGTTATTTAAATACTGAGTAAATAAGTCTTACTACATGAAATGTTTTCGTTGCGTTATAAGAATCAACTTACCCCTGCTTTCTACCACTTCACATTCAACCTCTCCTTACTACCAGTTTAAATCATATTCACCCAGTTCTTTCTACCAGTGTGACAGTGTCTATCAATTTACTCCCTCTTTTCTACCACATGATATGATCAAGATTTTGTTGTTGCTCTTTTGGACGCAAAGTTACATGAATATCCATTATAAGTGAGGGAAATCATCTGCCCTGCCCTACATCCACTTGATACTCTAGACTGCAATACATCTGAGGACACAAGAAAATGGCTTTATTCTGCACCTCATTCCTCTAAAAACGTACATCCTTGCTTGCAATACATTCTATGAGTCAAAAATATTGCTTTATACAGAAACACGAAAAACATCATTGCAGTAGGACACTTTTACGGCACACAGCATTTCAGAGCAAATTATCAAAACATATGGTTTTTACATTTACTTCTATGATCACTTCCATAAAATACACAATGACAAAAACATGTGTCATATTACTAATGCTACTGGTATAAAGAGCGATTGACCAAAGGCTGAACCTTGTAAAACCCCCTCACCCGCCCCCCCCCCCGAAAAAAAAACATCTTCTCATTTTCATCTAATGAGAGGCCTGACAATGACACCTATCACACTCTTTCCTTTCTGCCACTTTCAATCAATTTACCCCTTCTTTCTACCAGTTTGAATCAGCTTCATCCCCATCTTGCTACCTGAATCGACCAACTTCATATTCTCACTACTACCGGTGGCAATAAGCTTCAAAGCATTCCTACTATTGTTCTTAGTCATCCTCACAATCTCCTTGCTGTCAGCCTGAGTGCCAGTCACCCCGTTCATTCTACCGGTTCCAATCACCTTCACCCCTTCTCCACTATTGGTGCCATTCATTTTATCTTCCCCCCAACTACCATTAGACATCAGGGAGTCATGTACCAGAAAGCAAGCCTTGACAAATCTTCCGATACAAAGTCCTCCTTGCTGATAAGCTTTTTGCTGAAAGCTATTTTCGGCACCCCTGATATCCCCGTAAATCTCATACCTATTCAAATACAGAATCCGAAGCTCCTTAATAACGTCGATGACGAACTTAATACAATTACCCTCCATGCACTCCAAGAGAGCTGTGATATAGCCGAGGAGTTTCTTAGCGATCGAAATTAGATTACATTTTGTCAGAGTCTGGGCAACATCTTCAAGGGCTGTGCCGAGGAGTTGTAGACCTTGGTATACCTAGGAAAAAATAACAAAAACATAAACATATGAACATACAAACAAACAAAATAATAATAAGAATAATGATAACAACAAAAATAAAATGAATGGCTTCTCTCGTCAACCATACAGCTGAATGTATGGGAATTCAGCCGCCATGCAAACATTTCTTGCTGCCTAATGCCCCTTTCACACTGGATCTGCGTAGAGTTGCGTAGTATTGCGTACCGAGTACGCCGAGGCTGCGCATTCATGAAAACTAATGTTGCTTCGGCGTAGGTTATGCTTAGGCTGACGTACGTTTACGTAGGCCTGGCGTTAAGGGTACGTAGGTGCGCAGGTACGATCTATGATGCCTCTATACGCTTTCTAATGCCTCGTCGGACTGGCGCAGGGTAGCCTTCTAGTTCAGTTCAGTTTATTAATATCATCATTTCGCAGCCTGGGCTGAATTGCATGACAATTTACAATTAAAAACATATCATATTTCTTTCACAATTGTTTCAAATATACTACTAATTAAAATACCATATAATTAACAAAGACAATGAATTGTCATCAATAGTTAGATCACTTTCTAGTGACAATTCGCAATATTAGCATTAAGAATAATTCAATATACAACAACAATATTTGCATTAATAATATTATCTAATTTGGTTTTGCATCATTCAGTAGAGATTGGGTAAATAAGTCATTGATAAGGTATTTGAGTGCTTAATTGAACAAAAAATAACCTTGTTGATACCTGTAATGCTATGCGTAATACCCATGTTCATGCTTCGATAGTCAATTATGCCCCTGGAAATATAATTATATGAGAAATATGTTCTGATTTCAAAATTTCTATTTGTGTAGGCATGGTGTAAATTAGCGTATGCGTAGTGTTGTGTTGACTTTCTGCAACTAGTGTCTACGCCGAAAGTACGCGAACAAAATTAAACATGTATAATTTGTTGCGTCCATCTCGCGTACCCTTTACGTCCCTCAGCGTATAGGCACGTATGCCAGCGTAGGGCAGCGTACGCTCGGCGTAGTCGATACGCAACACTACGCAACTCTACGTATGTCCCGGTGTGAAAGGGGCTCGTTGCTAAAAGATGCAAATCTTGAAAACAACATCGCCTCACAGATAACGTTGATGAGCTTTATGTCATTTTATTAAGGTATACATTTTCTACTCGATAACAAAATGACATTCGGTCAATTTTTTGTTGCAATTGCAGATATCATGCGTTGGGCTCGATCTTTACGGGTCACTTACCCTGTAATAATAATAATAATAATAATATGTCTTGTTTACTCAGGGTAGCCTCATCAGTATCATACTGTTCACCCCTAGGGCCCTGTGATTATATTATTACCCCAGTCATCGGATTCAGGCTTACCCGCACACATTTAATACCTGGGTGGAGAGTGGCAAATGTAGATCAATGTCTTGCGAAAGGACATTAGTGCCGTGGTGGGACTTGAACCGCGGACCTTGTGATCCATAGTCCGGTGACATATCCACTTGTCCACGACACCTCTACAATAATTCTTTACAAATTCTAATGAAGGTGACGTACCAAAAACTGAATGAACAGTCGTTAGTACTTACCTTTCCCGTCTTGAACGCATGGAAGCACTCCTCAAACATCTCTATGGTCTCTAGACCCTCATTTATACATGCATCAATGTTATCCGTACTAGCCTCCAGACCGGTGTATATACCTCGGAAAAGTTGCAACATATGTGACTCGCTGGATTCGTTGTAGAAGGTCACATCTAATCAAGACAAGTATAGTTTGGGTAGCAATGAGGAAATTGGCATGAAATATGTTCGTAATATGTTCTTCTGGCTTGTATAAAAAGACAAATGTACGAATGCTTTATGAAAGTTAGTGAAATGGTGATGTCATTCCCTCACTTTTCTCTATCCGTCTTGTATATATATTTAACAAAAATATCCCTTGTCTTCCGTAGGTATGTTAAACACTTATTGAATCCTCATGTAATTTATGCATGATCGCCATTATTGTGATAAAATTATGTTAATAAAAGGAGAATCTTTTTAAACAGGTGCGTTCAAGAAAAAGAAAAACTTGCAATGTCCATAACAACAAATATGGGGAATAGCTTCATACAAACAAGCCTTTAACGTACCCATTTCCATAATGCTGATGAATTTACTGTTCACCAGGTAGCGAACCTGATAAGTCCCATTGGGAACGAAGGAGAACATAGACACATTCCCTATGTAAACTGGGCTCTTTCCAGGATTCAGGCCACCCTGGACATACCTGGAGAATAATGATAAAGAAACCTGTAGATAAAGACCGCTCACGAAAATTCGAAAACTCGAGATGAGTGAAACCTGTATGAAAAGACAACTCAAGAAAAGTGGAAAACAAAAGAATAGCGAACATGTATATAGAGACCACTCCAGGAAAGAGGAAAACTGAATAAAAAAAGGGGAAAACCCCTAAACAGGGAAACCAGTTTAAAGGGACCAATCAAGAAAAGTGGACAAAAACTCCAGGAATTGGAAAATTTACCCCAAGATGGATTATTTTTTCAAGTTATCCCCTTTATGAAAGGAACCACACAACATTTGCCTCGAGCAGAGCTCTTGCTCTGTCAGTCTCTGGCCTTGGCCGGAGAAGCTAAATTGCAGAGCCTATATAGGCAGTATTCTGTCAGTCTAGTATCACAGTGCACGCACTGCTACGCACAGCGACGGACAAGAGTTTCTGCCAAGAAACTAACTAGTAAGAGCTTTCAGACCTACCTGTAGTCAAGGTACTGATCGTCGTTTGCTCCCTTGGGGTAGACACCGATCCAGTCCATTTTTGAAGCCTGGTCGTTAGAGATGGTCCAGGACACGACCAGGTTTTGGGTCCAGGCTACCTTCTTCGGACTGATGTCCATGGAACGTAGAGCCTCAACCGGAACAACCTGAAAGGAATGGTCAGAATGCATTCATAGATCGAGAGAAACTCTTCAAAGGTTTGAAGGTATCAGCTTCATTCAACTCCTTAAATAGGTACCCATCCAGATTTCATTTTTCATTCACTCTTAGATTTTTAAGAAGTTTGTTATACCATGAGCCAAGATGTGCCCCAGAGATACACTGTTGACTACCACATGGCCCTCTGTTGGGTAAACTCCTGCAACAATCCCATCGGGCTTCATTTCGTCAAAGGTTAAGGGTGAGGGTAAAGTTGCAATTTGACTTTAGGGCATGAATGAGGATTAGCTTTTGGGTCCAGGATTAATATTGGAACATTACAAATTGACGCGTAGCAATTGTCGCAAGAGCAGGTATTGTACAAGTGGTCCTCTCTTGTAACGAGAACAGACTATAATGTAGCCAACGCTAATTAATTTCCAATGATCACTATCATAATCTTGCATAATGAAATAATCACCTGATTTTTGTAATTGAGACCATATGCTATCCACCAGCCAGCTTCGTTGAGAAGGAGGAAAGGGTTATTGGTGAACGCTGCCCCAGTCAAGTTTTGTGGAATCTTTCTCCAGACATTCCAGGACGTATCTCTCGCTGGCTGCCAAGTTTGCCATAATCTACAAAATGAAGACAAACAATCATGGTTTCTCGTGACGAACTTCAAATTATGATTGATTTGTATTGGGCTAACTTCAAATCATCGGGTCATCGAGTCCAGTCGGATGGTCGCGTTACACTATCATTCCTGAAACGAAAATAGATAATCATGTGAAGATGCACTTTAAAGGGGGTATCCCACTGAGCGGCGAATGGTTACGAACGTTGCGAATCTTGGCAGTTGGTGACTTTTAACGACTGTAAGCAAATGTTAGCAACAGTTTTTGCGAAGATTAGAAACTATTTCCTAATCCTTTGCCACTATTTGTGAATGTTTGGGACCTTTTACGAACCCTGGCGAAACACCAAATTCGCTACATTGGTAAGCGACATTTAGCGACTTTTACTTTAATAGCGATGCTTAGCGACAATTAGCAACATTTGAGCGAATGTCTGCAACTGAAAGTCGCCAATCCGCCAATCATCGTGTGTTGCCTTCAATTGTCGGTGACGAATCCGTTACGTTCTGAACTTCGCTACCGATTTATGGCGATCCAAATCCAATATTGCAATTCGCAGCTTAACGTAGCTTGCGGTACCCCTCTATTCGTCATAGTGTGAGCCGGCCTTTAGGAAGAGACCTTTTGTTGATTTTATAAAGTGTCGGGTAAATTGGACCAATCAAATGTAAGTCTTATGCTGTCGGTCTTGTGGGACGTTGGTTTGTGAACCCCATCAAGTTTCCAGAAGGCCTTCGAGACCGGCATTGTTGGTATTGCGGGTGCTGTCGGTCTCGTGGCCTGACATATAGTCTGCTTTATATTCCGCATTCTAAGAATCTTGCAATCTGATTGGTGTAAACAAGGTCACATGATCAATGGTAGATTTACCCTCACTTCATTGCCGTGAGTTAGGGGTGGTATAGTACTTTTGTACAGTACTTTTGACACGATTGATAGTATTTTTTGGCTACTGCCCCACTTGCCCATTAAATAGGCATAGCAAAGTAGGTTACGCGAAATATCAGTGTTTTTTTGTTAGGCCAAACTACAAGTCAACGACGCTTAATTTTAAGCGTTGGAAAAGTCAAATGCGCGCGCATGGACTTTATTACATGTATGCATTAACTGAATTGAAACGTTCACGGTTCTGAGCAATGTTTGTTGCCGAAATCATTTGGCATTATTGGGAGCTAATTATAATGTATTGGCGTTGGACCATAGACAGTGGAAAGATAACAAGTGAGGTAAGTTTATCTACAATATTCATTTCAATCAATAAATTGTTAGATTTGTATGGCTATACTATGCTGCTCACATAAAGAGTCTAGACCTATGTATGCATTATCTATATAGCGCTGCGGCGCGGCGCAAGTCGACATATTTTTTCATCGCTTCGCCGCGAATAAAAACTAGCTGAAGCTAAACTGTCTGCAGAATCAGAACGCCACGAGCGAAAACCTAGTTCTTTAATTATGTAAAATTCACTTTAAATTCACTTTAAATAGACCTTATTGCCGATGTGGGATATAAAACAAATATTAACCTCCTTTACTCGGGCAATGGATACAAATTATCATCGCTTCGGTGATGATAGTTTGTATTATATACCTTTACTTAAGAAATCCAGCCATCTGATTGGTCGAATTTGCAGTCGTGATTCAGGCATTCCCGTAAAGAAACGAAAAATGCCAAACCTATGCAATAGTCTTTGAGTAAAATCCTGGCAAAATTCCAGTTACCGGCAAAATAATAAAATCTTGCTGCGATACCCATTGGTTTACGTGTTAAAATGTATTTTGAGCGAGCGCGGATACCATACATTGTGTGTGTGCGAATTGGTCGCTAAATTTTTAAAGGTTTTTTAATAAGACGACCGGCGAAATCCGGCATAGATTATACTGATAGTTTCAAAACAAGGCAAAAACGGCTGAAGAAACTCTTCCTAGATTTCAACTTCTTGATAATGATCAAGTGCAAGACTTGTTTAATTCTGCTGACAGCAAGAACACCAAAAATTCCGTGAAATTCTCCATAAAAAATATTCTAATTGGCTACCTGCAAATTGTCAACACAGACCTCGATAGCCTAAACAAACTTCCAAATCCGGAGCTGGACAACGTAGGCCTACTCCAAAAGTTTTACGCTGGTGCTATAGACGGAACCAGCTCTCGGGGAGGTTACATCGTGCTATTACCCTCGGCACGCGTCGGGCAATACACCGACGTAACCTCCTCTTGAGCGTATGAAAAACAACTATGTCTCTCAAAGCAGTCATTATTACTATACCATTACCCTCGTAGTCGGTTAATATTTGCTTACTATCTATTTCTATATCGCGGCCTATAAATGAGAGAACCGTCGGTCTCTGGATTTACTCACTGCCCATTTGTTTCGTGGACTGCAAAGATCTCGACTCCAAAGTGTACATTCCTGCTCATGACCAAGTTGTTTTGCATCCCTCCGTTGTCAAATGGAATCTCCCCCCCAGTCTGATGCCAGTCTCCCCACGTGCAGTAACTCCAAGGATTATCCACTGTGTCACAGGTAAGCTGGAGGCACCTGATATTCGCAATCACACACAGAAAATAGATTTAATAAAAATAAAATTTGTTATATACCTCAATTTAGAAATCCAGCCATCTGATTGGTTGAAATTGGAGTCGTGATTTTAACCATTCCCGTAAAATGCCAAAACCGGTCAATAGTCTTTTGAGAAAAAAATGCCAAAACCGGTCAATAATCTTTTGAAAAAAGCCCTAGGGCACTCTTTCAAAAGACTATTGACGATTTTGGCATTTTACGTTTATGCGTGCAATCTCAATGGGAAAAATTTTAGCACACAAACTCCAGTGGTGCGCGATCAGACACCCTATTAAGACTAGGTCTCAATAGCGTATACAAACTTGATTACCATGATTGGTAAGTCCCACATGTATTCTATGACCTTTTTCGGTATATAAAAGTTATAATGACTGCTTTAATTTTCGAGGCATAGTTGTTTTTATAGGCTCTCGGGGAGGTTACATGATCGTGCTATTACCCCTCGGCACGCCTTGGGGGCGATAACACGATCATGTAACCTCCCCTTGAGCGTATACAAACAACTATGTCTTTCATAGCAGTCATTATTACTGTGATATTAACTAGCATATAGTACGCTCTACATAGTACAATCACATCACAGCATGCACTTACAAAATAAATAATGTTAGATTTTGAATTCAACCTAAAACAAAAAGGAAGAATAAAAGCAATGTAATGAAAGGAGGTTAAACTAATATGGGAAGAGGTGTGTGTACGTTTGTGTGTGTGTGTGTGCTATAATTTTCATGGTGAAGTATGTGAAGTACCAACTTAAGAAAAGATGAAGAAAGGCATTTTTAAGTATAGGGATGAGGAAAAGAAAATAGCCATTAGAATGGAAAAGCTGGGATCACATTTCTTAAAATTGGAGCAGCTTAGTGTTAATTCAGATTTGTTTCCCTCTCCACCGTGAGCTTGTTAAAAGTGTAACTCTATTTTGCGGCCTAGTTAACTTACTTATTGAGTATATATATATATTGTGTGTGTGTGTGTGTGTGTGTGTGTGTATGTGGATGGGAGAGTGGGTGAGTTTGAGTGAGGGAGGGGGGCAAAGAGGAGCAGGCATTGTTCCGATAAAATAACCTCCAGATTTGTTTTTTTTCTAAGTGAATAACATTTACAATTGACATAAGGTATTCATAGGTTTACTTTGTTGCTAAGTTATATTTACCGCAAATGGGTTTTTGTTTGATTATGTTTTTGTATAAGCAATCAATATTAAAAACGTTTATTTTATTAAATTGTATGTTTTTGTTTGTATTACACATTAGGAGCGATAAAAAAAAAATGCTTGTGTGTGTGTGTAATTGGGAGTTTTTTTAACAGACTGACGTGTATCAATCAGATATGATTTTTTACGTTTGGGGACCGACCTTTAACGTCACCGTCCAAAAGTTTCGAACCGGGGTCGCCTGATGCAGTTTAAAGGCGAAGACAGAGAGCTGACCAATTGAACGTGGCGTGAGATTAACTCACATCTCCTTGTTTTCAAGAATTTCTTAAATTTGTCTGTATAATTAGTTGATTAGATGAAAGATGGGATAGTGTTTCATTCTTTAGATGTAGTCCCAGCTTTGCAACAATTTTTTATGGAAGCAGAAAAGGGTCCTTAGAGGAGCGAAGATCGGTTACTACACTGAAGTAAGAATATCTGCTTCTAATACCAATCATATAGTCACCAGTAAGTGAAAGTGTATAGCAAACTCTGAGGTAAATGTATAGCACTTGTGTTTTATGAGCTGGTCGGATTTGATCGTTAAACATTTAAAGAACAGTACAGTAGATAAAACACGTAGTGCTGCTTCGTTATCAAAAGGTGACAGGACAAATTGCACGTAATCACCAATAATATTATGAATATCGCCAAAGAGTACTTATTTGTTGTGTACAAACAAATATCATGCATTCTTAGTTTATTATTAAGGTGTGAGTTCTCTTTGATTTTGCGGCATACCCACCTGTGTACGAAGTTGTCCACTCCGATCCCCCCTACCATGATCTTGCCGTTAAAACTGTTGTAGCCCATAACTTGAGCGACAGGTCTGGAGACAACAGAGAAGTGAGGTGCAGCTGAAAGAAAAGAGGAAGGAGGACGGGGTGGTTGAGGTTCTTGTTTGAAGCGATATTAAACTAATGGACTTTCGGCCCTAGCATACTGTTTATTGCATAGCGCCATCTCATGGTCAACTTTCCAACAGTGCTTAAAAATTATATTATACCAGGGAGTTTGAATGGTTATACCTAAAAGCCCTTTCACACCTGGCCATATGTAGAGTAACGTGCCGACTACGCCGAGTCTACGTTGTACTACGCTGGCCTATGTAACGTTGAGGGACGCAAAGCGGTACGCGGGATGGACGCAACAAAATCGCGTACTTTCTGCGTAGACACTAGACGCAGAAAGTACGCATTTTGTACGCAAGTCAACGCACCACTACGCAACATTACGCTACTGTACGCCATGCCTACGCAATCGACCGCTACCCTTCGTCAGTCCGACGAGGCAGTTAAAGCGTATAAAGGCGTCCTAGATCCTACATTTGCACCTACATTGTACGTACCGTTTACGCCAGGCCTACGTAAACGTACGCAACCCTACGCCTGTGATACGCAATAGTACGCGGAGGTACGCCAATCTCATGCGGCGTAGGTAAGCGGTGCTAATGCACAAGGTACGTAACCATACGCCATCGTACGTCAGCTTTTTTCATGAATACGCAGCCTAATCTCGACGTACTCGGTCCGCCACACTACGCAACTCTACGCAGATCCGGTGTGAAAGGGGCTTAACTTCCACTTCGCAGATAGATGACCCGACGCGAGAACCAAAAGCGCAGCCAGGAAATCAGCGAGTGACAGGACCATACTGCTACATCTGACCTGAGATTGCACTAGATAGGTCTTTGCGGTAGTGGTTCTAGTACAGTATGGCTTTAAATAGACCGATTTACTAATGTATTTCAAGCAATGTTCTTCTAACTTATGTACATTATTTTAATCCGCCTGCTATGCATAACAGTAGCTATAAGGGTTTTATTCCACTCTGCATACATTAGTTGTTAATAGGTCAGGCAAGCCTCTAGTAATTTTATAGCTTGTCAAAAACAACTTCTCTTCACGAAGTTAGCATAAAATCATTATTGGAAAACATAATTAGCGATACATGGTGTACCTATCATCCGTTCCATAATTTAGCCACAATGAAGCCCGTTGAACATTCATGCAAAGTAATCAGAGTAAGAATTACAATATATTTCGGAGGGGGGAGGGTGGGGCAGTTAGAATCAATTGTACATATGTGCGTATCCACTGCTTTTCCAAAACCCCACTAAACGAGTTTTTACCTATTGGCATTGGTAAAAATCATACCATTTTCACTTTTTTCCCGCATTTTTTCTCGTCAAAAATGACCCCATAAACACGTTTCACCCCCTTGAAAATTCAATGTACAAGTATCCCCTAAACGTTAAGGTCTCTCTCAATTAAACCTCTAGCCCAAAGAGAGTACCTAAAATGCATTTAAAATTACTCAACAAACATCCTTCTGCAAACATTTGGCGCCATAAATGCATCACACGCCTTAACACCTACAAACCACCCTTTTAACACATTTTTTGGGATGCACGTGTGTACAGCAACGTCCCCCCCCCCCCCCCCGGAAAAATAATTAGAAATAAAAAAAAAGTTGTTCTTACAAGCCATTTCTTTCCAGCCTGCAAAGCTGTTGCCACTGGCGTGCTGCCATGTCCGGTATATCCTCCCTTTAGTAGATATCATGAATCCTTCGTACTTGGCCGTGAAAGGATTCTTGATCAGCGTAGCATCTGTTCCAAGGAGCGTAGTACCGGATACAAGACCCCAAGTACAGTTGGTTGGAGTGCCTATTCAAATTCAAATACATTTATTTCACATCTGTTAAAAAATACAATGTATGCAGAAATAAATAGTTTTAAAAGAACAGAAAATAGGAGGAGGCAAGTTGGTTCAGCAGGTAAAAACCTCTGCCTGTCTATTTAAAGACCATGAGTTCAAATCCAGCCCAGGCGGATGACTGAGGCTAGAGTTGTGTGTTAACGTGCCCCCGTCCTGTTTCATACATGCAGTCGATGTTACAGTAGAAAACATTCTGTCCTTCTGATAGGACATTCAATGAAGGCCCCTTGTAGAGGGGAGTCAAAACCTTTGAACGTTAAGAACTTGCTGCACTATTCGTATAAGAGTAGGGGAAACCCCAGCGTAGCTGTCCACCCGCACAATCCTAATCAGTAAGGCTGGGAGCTGAGAACCGAGGTATACAGTAATTCAGTTCGCTTCTTGCCAACCAGGCACATGTGATGTCAAAACTTAATAAAATAATACAATACACAAATGATACAAATGAGAAAAAAATTGTGTAACACTGTGAATAAGTGGATGTGAGGGATTAGCAAAGACCATTGTCCTGTTAAGCCTACTCCCCGTATTAACATTTATCATTGGCACAAATCTAAAGTTACAATAAATAAACTCTCAAAATGATTGTTAAAAATATGTAGTTCCAGTCTCCTTTTAAACTTGAAACATTTAGTCACATACATACCAACTCCTCTCTGTCTTTTACTATCACAGTTATTGGAAATAATAGAAACCACATTAAAAAAAAAAAAGCATATATGTGACGTTTACCCTCACTGGGTTCCATTAATTCTACAAAGATTGGTTCAACAACATCGTTCGTACAATTAAGCTGTTCGTGAACTATATACACATACTTTCGCCAAACGTTTATACCCGTTTCTTCAGGCCAATTATTTTTCAAATATAGAAAAAGTAATTTTTACTGATTTGCTAATGGCTGTTTTTTGGTAATTAATGATTCATCTACGCGATTTGGGAAGAAAAGAGAGAATGTAAGCATTATCACCATCATGTGCTCTACAATGATGTCTGTATATTTTGACGACAAGGAACTTCATTTTGATCTTGTGTACAATTACATTTGCCCTATAGTCTGGTGCGGGACAATGCTTTGATAACTACCTATATTCGTCTTGGGTTTACGTTTATACGTGTAACATAGTCATAATTTAAATGGGGATTATAAAACGAACACCAACATGAATAACATGTTATCAACGTTTGCATAAATGTAAACTTTATTCTATGCATTATTTTTGTATTTATTGTTTTATGATGAGAGGCTAAATGTATTTGCCTTCAATTATAGTTTCAAATTACGTGGTTATTCATTGGTAATCTTAGTACAAATATAAGTTTTTCTATAAACTCTTGAGACGTATTCGGGGAAGTACGTAACATTAAATTAATATTTAAGTCCCTTATTAAAAAGTAGTCTTTATTGGCAAAGAGTGGATTTTGGACTAAGATTTGTAAACATGTTATAACATGATTCAAATTAGACTTTAGGGTGTAGGGTCCATATAGGACACCAATTGATATTTACATTAGTTTTTACTAATTCTACAAAAATTGATTCAACAACATCGTTCGTACAATTAAGCTGTTCGTGAATTATTTACTCATTTTTTCGCGATACATATATACCTATTTCAGGACAATACCTCCTGTACAATCACTTATCAATAGTTATTGACATTCAGTTTGTTGGGTGATCGATAAAAACAGGAAAAATGATGGTGACACTATTCTTTGAAACATAGATGAATAAAGAGAGATCTCAAATAAAACATATCACGCCACTAAAAAGGTAACATATATTCCAAATCACATTTACATAATATTCGGTTCCATAATTTTTCAAATATGTAAAAGTAATTTTTTCTGATGTGCTAATTAATGGCTGTTCTTTGGTAATTAATGATTTATTTACGCGATTTGGGAAGAAAAGATAGAATGATAGCATTATCACGATCGTGTGCTTTGCAATGGTGTCAATTATTGTTTCTCATTACGTGGTTTTTCATAATTATCTCAGTAAAAACATAAATATTCCTATAAACCCTTGAGACGTTTTTTGAGAAGTACATTTCATTAAATCAATATTTAAGTCCCTCAATGAAAAAGGAGTCTTTACTGGCAAAGAGTGGATTTCGAACTAATATTTATAAACATGTTATAAAATGTTATAAAATTATAAACATAATTGATAAAATAAGCTGTTCGTGAACTATGTACTCATTTTTTTCGTGATACATAATACTTATTTCAGGACAATACCTCCTTGACAATCAATTATCAATAATTATTGACATTCAGTTTGTTGGGTGATCGATCGATACAAAACAGGAAAAAATGATGGTGACACTATTCTTTGAATCATAGATGAATAAAAAGAGATCTCAAATAAAATATACCACGCCACTAAAAAGGCAACATATTATTCAAAGCACATTTCCAAAATATTCGGTTCTATGATTTTTGAATTATATAAAGGAAAGTTTCACTAATTTGCTAACGGCTGTTCTTTGGTAATTAATGATTAATCTAGTACCCGATTTGGGGAAAAAGAGATATTGTTAGCATTATCACGATCACGTGCTCTATAATGATGTCTTGATATTTTGATGACAAAGAACTTCATTTTGACCTTCTGTACAATCAAATTTGTCCTATAGTCTGGTGCGGGACAATGCTTTGATAAGTATATTCGTAAATAGGTTTACGTTTAGACGTGTAGAATAGGAATAATTCAAATGGGGATTACAAAACAAACACCAACATGAAAAACATGTTATAAACGTTTGCATAGATGTAGACTTTATTCTTTGCATTAGTTTTGTATTTATTATTAAAGAAAAGTCAAGTGTTATTGCCTTCAATTATAGTATTGAATTTCGTGGTTATTCCATTGTAATCTCAGTACAAACGTAAGTATTTCTGTAAACTCTTGAGACGTATTCTGGGAACTACATTAAATCAATATTTAAGTCCCTCATTAAAAGGGAGTCTTTATTGACAAAGAGTGGATTTTGAACTAAGCTTTGTAAACATGTCATAACATGATTCCACTTAGGGACAACCATCCCCGTGGACGATCCCCCCAGAAAATTATCCCCAGTCGATTAAAGGGGAAGTCCACCCTGATAGTTAATTGTTTTTATATTTTTCGGGGAGTAATTGTCCTCTGGGAATTAAAGAAAAAGAAAACTATATGATATCTTGTCCTTCCAAGGCCTCACATCAATATTCTGATATCCTCAACAACAAAAAAGTAAATCTGTGTAGAAGAGGTCACTTTCATATGATTAAAACTATAGATTTAATAACGTCTTCTGTTTAAAAAAGACAACACTATTCTATTCTGATAAGAAGAAAAAAATTCTCTTCGTCCCTTCCTCCCGAAGGCACAAAAAGATTTGTAATTTCGTCTCATTTGCAACCACAATAATAATGAAAAGGTTCATTAAAATTATCTTATATCTCATTACATGTAAATCTTTTTTTAAAGCAGATAATGTAATAGACAAATGGTAAGTACTCAACATCAGTTTTTGGCATCCAACCAAAAGCAGCAACAATATGTACGAAACATTAAGTTTCATACATATATAACACAAGCAAAAGATTGGTACCAAAATATTATCTTGATTTGTGTCATATAACTTGCCGATTGATACTTTTTTACCCCGATATATTGATTACATAATAAAATCAAATATCCATGTACGTATTATACGTGCATCAATCTGTGTAGAGAACAGAATACCTTGCATACACTTGCATTGTGTGTGTATGCATCTGTAATATGAATATAACGATAAGCGGTGCATATAGCTGCGCTGCATTTCTAAAGTTAGCTTCAATGGCATGTTAGTTTCAATGCACCCGTTTCTAAACTAACCTAAATCAAATTGGAACTTTCATATTCAGATTTGCAATACCTGATCCCTTACTTAACATTTTACAATTTTACTTATGCTTCACAGAATAAAAGAGAAAATAATCTGTTTGATCTCATATCTTTCTCTATATATCATCAAAGAGCGCTGTATCAGTACAAAACGCTTTCTTACGAAAGAACCAATTGATTCGATAATTGAAATAAATAGAGTCATCACGTTCAGCACTGGCGACCAAGTAATTCAGTATATTAACTTTAAAGTAAAAAATAAAAATCGAGAGAACTCAACTTCTCGGCAGTCAATTTGTAAAGTATTCTCTAGTGAGGACAAGGTATCGTTCATTATTAAATGGTGAATCGTCCCATAAGATTCAATTGAATGTTACTGCCTCACAAGTACTCGAACGCTCGTTCATATCTGTAACAAGAAACAACAAAAAACCCACCACAGCCGGTTCAAAGTACACAGCAATGATATTGATTTCTTACTTATTCATCTCCCGGTATTTCAAACTGGCATAGAAATGTAGAGCAAATATTGACACCCGTCTCATTCAAATCAAAATTCTATCTTGTAGGAAAATGAAAATCGTGGATTATGCGATGCAATTAGAGAAGGGTTTACCAATGTACTTTTTTAACAGGGTGCCACAACCCTTTTTACCAGATACAATGGCATTGGTTATGAAACTTATTATATACGAATGATTTACTCTTTAAAATTAATATAGTCCTAAGAGAAGAATGTACATTTTGTAATGACAGAGCGAAACAGTTATACATCTGCTATGTGATTGTACGCATGTTAAACATATTTGGGATAGGTTGGAACACTGGATTTATACTGGAACCGGAAATAGAATAATATTTTCACTACAAGATAAATTATATGGTTTAAGAGGTTCAAATAATTATGCATTGAATTGTATACTTATTGTGGTGCAACAGATGGTGTATACGTGCAAAATGAAGAAAACATTGCCCGACTTTGATAATATTAGAGTTTCGATTATAAATTATTTCAAAAATGAAAAGTATATTGCAGATTCGAACTGTGATAAGTGATAAGTTCACAAGAAAATGGTTTTAATTCACGAATTTGTTTATATAAAAAAAAAAATTCTTCTGAATATTGTATTTCTATTTTCGTTTTAATCATGAGCAGTGGTCACAACAAAGTAGTTGTATATAGCCCAATAATCAAAAGATAAAATGTCTCTTTTATATTGTTTCTTCCATCTTTGTTGTTCATGAATATCAGAAATCCATTATTGAAAGTATGAATGTCTTCTGTTAACTCGACAGTTCAACAAATATTTGTATCTTGAGTATTCAATTTTATTTATGTTATAAATTTGAATTATCTTGAATATATGTTTTTTAATTTGTTGCAAATGAAAAAAAAAAAATTGAAAAAAGGAGTACCTTATATAACCAGATTAGGGTGGGTTTTTACAATTTTATTTACACTACTAAGTGGTTAAGATTTACTGTCTTTTTGAGGTATGGATTTTCATAGATAGGCCTATAGAAAAATTGTCATATAGCTTTATGCCAGAAAGTTGTCATATTGTTGCTACTGTGCAAATGTAAAGGGGTTCAATTTTTTATTAGAAGAAGGCTCGTAGTCGTGGTCCGTTTTAAGGTGAAGACTACACAATCTGCCATTATGGTCTCTACTTGACTAATGTACGTTGCTGCTCTTAACGATTCGATTTATTCGTATAATAATACATAAACAGAACTTTAACTTTATGAACGACGGTTTTGTTTTTCGCCTACTCCTGTCACTAATTTAATGGTAACAGAGTTGAACCGAATAATAGTCAGCATAATCAAATCTACTGTTTCTACATCATTGATTACTAAATGAGTGAAGGGCGGGTTTTTTTCTCTCAAAGACTAAATCTCCCATTGAGTTTGTACATGTGTTATGTCTCGATCAAAGCGGCACATCACCCGATTTGTCTGCGTGACTAAGTCAATGTCTATTTATTAGTATTATTGTCATTATTATTATTTTTATTATTATCATTCAGCATCGTCATTATTGTTATCAGGTTACCCATTCTTTATAATGTACATACCTTTACACCAATACAGCATTGAAGAAGTACTGATAGAGCGAGCAAATATCATACGTTCCTTGTGATACCAGACTGCAGATACGGAATCGACGAGCAATGATCGATTTTTCAAGCTGGTCGGGATGGAGTTGGAACCGACTTTCTTCCACGAGGAGAAGTTCAAAAAATTGAGGGTGTCTTGAATCACCGAGTAGACCTGCCCATCGGACGCTTGCACAAAGATCTATATTAGAATGATAATAGTGCGAGGGCATTTTATTACCTAATCAAGACATGGGTAGCAATCTTTGTCCCGTATACTATCAAATATCGCTGAATATGGAATTATGCAAATAGATTGTAAAATAATTTTGTAAATATATGTCCATCTGATTTAAGCTTTCGACGGCCTATCTGCTTGATACAGTCTGAGATAATTATACACAAATCTTGGATTTGGTCGGGAGCAGTGAATTTGAAAAGACTGACTTGATCAAAGATCAAAACAACTTCTTTTACTCCATGAACATACCATATAGAATTCAGATATAGATCATTACGTAGGCATATATTTACTTGTATGTCAAACATTAATACTCATAAAATTAAAAAAAAAATAATAGTCAGTTTAATTTTGCCGTCCTCAACAGATTGGGATATTCCATCAGAGCACAACAGTTGTTCCGCGATCGGAAGTAAGAAGGGTACTGAAATACGTTCTCAGTTCCTTATTAGAATGTTATAAAAGAAAGATTGTAAAATTCAAGCCCCCCCCCCCCCCCACAGGATAGACGTTTATTTTGCAGAAAAGGAAGATAATAAATGGGATAACATGGTCACCAGGCATATTCTATTTAATGACAGCGATATCGGACGAATGATTTCAAATCTAACGATCTCATAGATATTTTGTGTAAGTATTCTGTAAAATATCAATGACACGTTAATACACTTGACATTTTACAGGCCCACTTGCGTGGTCTACACAATAATCACTTGGAGTTGGTCATGAATGTTTTGTAAAATTGAGTAGCTGTTATTGCACTGTGCAAAGAGGCAAACAAAAAGCGAGACCGTGGTTGTAGCCATCACCAGGCCACCGCCCCCCCCCCCCGAAGAATGTTGCAATGGCGGTCGTTCGTTCCGAGCATGAACACAAGTTCGAGCAACCAAAAACTTGGGGATGACGGTGTGGTCTATTCTAGTGATAATCATGCAGTAAATGTTGTGACAAAATTACATATTAGCCAGGGGTGTCGATTTGTATCCGTGGTTGGGGGGGGGGGGGGGGATGATAGGTGCCAAAATATTTTCAGAAATGGATCAAAGCTACCAAGAGGTAGAAGTGTGTGGCAGGTTGCACCCCCTCCCTTCCAAGTTATTAACTTTTTTTCAAGTTACCCTGAATAAAGATAACATTTCAGAGAATATAAGGGTGGGAATAAAACTAATAACATGATAAATGTTAGTCCTTGCCTGCAGTATAGGCCAACCAGACTGATATCATCTATTTCTAAACGAAATTTAGACATTACAACAACAAAATCCAATGGTGAGGGATATAAACTTGTGAAAGTATTATGTTACCAGTGGGAAAATGCATTAATAAGCAACCAGGAAAGGTTCATGTAGACAGAAAATTCTTTATTTCCTGGTGATAGAAACATACATTTTATGAATATTGATGACTCCAAACAACATTCATCGTGAAAAACCCATTCCAATATTCTGTGTATAAAGGAGATTTCAAAAAACATAGTTCTCATTAGTAAATGAAAAACATATTGCTTTTGGTTCTTCATTTTACTCTCTTCCTTCTTTTATTAAACCAACTGAATCCTCTCCGCGGGAAACTTAATTCAATGAAATAGAATATCACTGATGCAAAATTTGGTTCTCAAAATGACAGAAAATTTCCACTCCTGATCTCATACAAACTGTCTGTTTCTTAAAAACATAATATAAAACTTACGTTCCAACTACCAAACAACAAACTTCCATTATCTCCTTCTTCACCCAGATATACTTATCATACCAGATACGCTCTAAAATATAAGCATAATATTCCTTTAAGGCCTGACCAGAGCACTATTTTTTTCTTCAAAAACTATAACCAGTCTTAGAAGGTGCATTATTATTGGAAGGGTGTTATAAACAAAACTTCAAACTTAATAACATTCTAACCTTCAAAAACACCTTAACTATGCCTGTTACGTTTGAATACAAAACATAGGCCTACATCAGCTTTTCAATAAAACAAAAATAAGTTGTGACATAATAATCTTTCTCCAAAATATCGAACTGGAGTATTCTGTTGTTTATGTACAAAGAGCTTATTTTCAAGAGGCACTAGATCCATGTGTGTAACTTAAGAAATAACTCTTTGTTTACCCGATTTTGTTAAGGTGTCTATGGAAAATTGTTATTAAAAGATGTATGTGTTCATAATTTCTCTCGTAATTTAGGTTAATAATTTTGATCAAGGTAAATAGAGGAAAATGTATATCATTATCTCCATTTACTATCAAAAGATTTTGTTCCTTTCGGAAAACTAGCTCTTCAAATGTTTTACATGTAGAGATATATTAAATAAACAAAGAAATGGATGAAATCATTAAAACAAAATAGATACTGAGTATGAATCAGGGAACAAACTTAAAGTTTCGTCTCCTACATGCTGCCATTTGGACAAAACCGTCTTTCTCTTGTCTTTCTTCCTTTTCTCTCACCCCCCTTACTTTTTTCTTCCGTTTCTTCCCCTTTTCCCAAGGTAGCAAGTCCCTATGGGGCCCATATGGGGATGATCTGGGTCACTTGTGCCATCTGGGCTAAATGGAACCCATATAAATTATGTATCCCATATGGGGCCAATATTTAGTAACCCATATGGGATCTATCTGGGCCAGCCCGTATGGGTCCCAGATGGGAATGAGCTGGGTGTACACATATGGGTAGAATATGAATATGCCCATATGGGTAACACATGGGGAAAATCTGGGCTAACCCACATGGGATATATCTGGGTTAACCAATATGGGTACCAGATGGGATTAAGCTGGGCATACCCGTTGGGCCCAGTTTGGTATTGGTCCCATTTGGGTCCCATCTGTCTTATATGGGTTTACCCATATGGGTCCCATGTGCTTCTTGGGTGCAGATGCCTTAGTTTTTTTTTCTCAACCAGATGGTTTTCCATATGGGGCCCATGATTCAGAGAATATGGGACCCATGTGGGTCCCACATGGGCTTGCTACCTGGGTTATTATCCTCTCTGTCTCTCATTATCTCTCTCTCCCACTCTCTACTTCTTTTTGCACTTTTGCGCTTCGCGCTTCACATTTAGCTCGTTGCTTTTTAACGCTGCTGCTTTGCATTTGGCGCACTGCATTTCTATGATGCTGTTGATTGAACAAATTGAATAAATTCATCAATTCCTGATGAAGCCGTATGAGCAGTTTATTCTTGTCTCATATACGGTTGTCTCATTTACTTCGTTTTCTATTTATATATGTATGTATTATGAAAATGAGACAGCAAAATGTGTATATTGATGGTCATCTTGCGAGTAATAACCATTAACTACTCTCATCGGGCTCTCATAGTGTTTGTTTTGATGGTGAATTATTGGGGGATGATTGAACAGGCCACCCCCCCCCCCCCACCTGAAATATTGGGGGGGGGGGGGTATTATCCCCCAATCCCCCGGGATCGACACCCATGATATTAGCTTATAACCATGTTTAAAAAAATGCTCAAAGCTTGGTTCTCCGAGATTCCGACAGTGATCTCGGTGACAATAATTACTCCGGGCTTTTAAAACAAATGAAGGGTTAGTAGATTTGCAAGAAGTTTTGTTTTATGTTAGGTTGATTATCTTTGAGAATTTGTTATAATTAAGTGCAGGATATTAACCGCAGAGCAACTGTCGCCGTAGACAGAAATAACCGTCTGATATGGGTCATTTCTTTAATAAAACTGACATTTGTTGACATTCCCCATATACAGACGGTACAACAGAGGTCTCGTACCATGGGGGTAATCTAGAGCCACAGCGGAACATCTTTTAGTTCCCGACATTTTTCCCCCGATTTTCTTTATTTAGATCTAATTTCCTGATTTCTAAATCAGATGTAAATTAGGTTGGTATGTCATTTGTCCTAATTACAGTTATCAAAATTTGATAACTCAATATTAAATGCATAATTTACGGACTTACTTATATGAATTATCCAATTTGTATCTCAGAACCGCGAAGCAGTACGTTCATGCATTCGAACTATGACCCGGCGGCCGATATATTTCCGGGTCAACCTACCAAAACATAGCCAATGGCCAATCAGAGCACTCGTTTCGTGGGAGTTCGTTGGTCAAGCCGGGCTGACTCGTACGTAGCTACGGTAGCTATTGGACGTTCGAAAAGAAAAAATGAATATTCATCAACTAAAACCAAGACGGATAATGTTGACGACGAGACTTTCTCGGATTAATCATTAATTTAGGATCTAAATGAGCAAGCTATCGTAAGTCAAATAAGCTATATATATGTTATTTTTAATTAGACTCTAATTATTGTAATATTGCAGCATGTATGAGAATGTAAAAAGTGAAAATCTCGTTGCATATCTCATTCATCGCGGTTCTGCCGAACCGAACCATTGGTTCCATACATTCCCGATAGGACAAACTTCAGTCTCTATAATCGGAGGTCTAGTGGAGCCAGACGTAGTCTCAGTGGAACAACCGACGATTAGAGAGACTGAAGCTTTTGGTCTACTGTCGCCGTAGCCTTTAGTCAAGGCACTCGTGCTGTATTTCCCTAAACGCGCCTGAATACATAGACTAATCGCGCGACGACTGTGATCTGTGGGACTCGGTCCAGCGATCAGGCCAAACAAAAAAAATCATTTGGTTGTCCTCGACCGCCCGCTCGTCATTTTCGGGCCGCTCGTATTTTTTTTTTTTTTTTTTTTTTTTTTTTTTTATTCATTTTTTTTTTTTTTTATTCAATTTTTGTGGGGGGGAGCAATCTTAAATGCCAAACATACCATGTTATGCATTTGCAAGGATCAAAATGCGTCCCGTTGCCAGTTTGGTCTTTTCAGTACGCAATTAGGTATTTATTGAACTTGCCATTTTTATTTTTCTATGTCAAAATGTCGTTCATTCAAATCAGGTTCTGAGCATTCTTAAACTCATTTTAAAGCCCATCTGTACTAGTTTACAGGAGGGATTAGACCACCCTGCAAGGTCACTGGACAGGTGGTTATCTCATCAAATCAGCTCTCAGTTAATATAAGATAAAGAGGATAATGGGGGACCAATGGTCACCGATTAGGCATTGTTTGCTACATAGAGGGCGCAAGTAGCTATAAGTAGTACAATGGAGATTTAAAGGGATCCGGTAACTTTGTCTCAGATTCTGAAACAAAATTCTGGATTTAGCTCATGATGCAATGATAATTATAAACCTTTAGGTCAGTCAGGAGCCCCATGACTTTTACAAGCCGATCGCCTGTCTGATTATCAAGATATTTATGATTGGAATTACAAATTTTGAAAACCGTTCGCCTGACGGTTTTCATAACACTACAGTCTATTGGGGAAAACGAGTATGGTAAAACCGGTCACTCAAAGATGTTTACTTTTTTGAGGCACTTCTTGATCATTTTGAAGCGCAATTTTTTTAGGGCTTCAATATTACACCATATCACAGACACTGATAACACTTAGGGCCGTGTATCTCAGATTTAACATTGTTAAACGATCCCTTTAAAAGGTGCTGTATTTCAAAGCCCAAAATACTTTCTGTGTTGGTCTTGACATTCATTGTTCATTAAACTAGTCTTTTACCATATTAAAGTGTTTTATAGACTATGTTTGTTTAAATGCTTGACAATCCCAATGATTTTTTTTTTATGGAAAAAAAAATTAGAAAAAAAAAAATCAAAAAATCAAAAAAAGACACACAAAAAATGAAGTTAAAAAAAAAAAAATTTAAAATTTAAAAAAAAAAAATCCGCCCGCCCGCCCCTACTCCAGAATAGCAATCGAGGACAACCAAACAATTTTTTTTGGGGGGGGGGCCTCACTGCTGTAAAGCCACACTGCGTTAGTCTATTTTCAGACCCTGCTCGGCAGACAAGCAGCGCGCGAGGCCTTGTCCAAAGGCTACTGTCGCCGAAGCTTGTACGCCATGGCTTTGTATATTATAACGCAGAACATTTTTGTTTAATAACGGATGCATGCAGAGCGCTGATATATTAATGTGATTTAAAGAGATTATAGTCTTGTTAATTTGTTCCCTCAATTTTCTTCGAACCCATCACTCCATTCCCCAATCTTTCTCTCAGTCTCCCTCTTCACTTTTATATCCAAATGTATTTAATTTCAAATGTTTGTCAGATATCTATTTTTACCAATATGACCCTTCAACTGCTTCATGATCAAAAAAATGATTATCTAATGAATGGAAAAAATAATAAAAGAGACAAACCTGGGTTTGATTTTGTTCTGTCAATTCACACACAGGGTTGGACAGCGGCGGACTGGCCATCGGAGCTCCAAGAGTCTTCCAGGGGCTCCACCCAGCCGAGGAGGGGTCCACATCTCCGTAGCTCACTTCCACGGAAACTGGAGAAGCCACAGCATTTGATCTAAAAGCAAGCAGGCGTTGGCTTCCAACCCCACTGCTCCCGACTCGATTTCCGATCACACAAAATCGTGATGTGCTTAAAACTGATCCGCTGCCTAATGCAAAACATCCAATAAGCACGATGCCAAAAAATAGTATCATCTCCATGATCTGATAAGTGATGAGGAATTGATGTGACAAACAAAAAAAGATAAAGAAAAGCTTAATTTATTTCGCCAAACAAAATGATTGCCGTCTTCCAGATCCGTCCGTCACAAGAAATGGGCTGAAACTGGTTCTGGTTGAAATAGCTACTGTATATATATGCTCGAGAGATACACGTACACGACCAACCAGCATTGGACAATTGTTGTTGATGGGGAATCCCAAACATACAAAAATAGCGCAAATACGCATGCGCATTTTTTTTCTTTAGTTTCTTTTATTTCATATGAAAAACTATACATAGCAAAATAACAAAATTGATCAGGGACGGATCCAGGGGGGGGGGGGGGGCACATGCCCCCCGGCCCCCAAAAATATGTTAAAATCAGCCCTAAATTCGCCAAAAATGTACTGAAAAACAGGGACGTGCCCCCCGGCCCATTTTTGTTTTTTTAATTAAAAAAAAAAATATATATATATATATATATATATATATACCAATGGCTGACCTAAAAAGGTGACCTTACCCCCCCCCCCCCCCCCCCAACGGAGCAAAATGCCAAATTAACAAATATCGTGACCAAAAAAAAAAAAAAGGTGTACTCTTGCTTTCTCCTACCCCCTCCAAGAGTAAGGATCTTTTGCAATTTGAGAACCACATTTGGCGCATTAATACCACCGGCATTTCCTGAAAAAAACGAGGCCTTCTGATTGGTTAGAAGTTAGAGAAAGGTGATCTGTCACTTCGTGAGACGTTGTAAATGCTTCGTTGCTGCACAATGCACAGAGACGGTGGTCCGGTACTTCACCAGTAGTACTTGCAAAAATGATCTCGACTGTGTTGTTATCAGGGGCGTCGCTAGACCTTTTTCAGTGGGGAAAGGGGGTGTGAAGAGGCCACCGATTACCGACAAAACTAGCCAACAATTACCGACAAATATATTAATGCCAATGTCTACAAATGTAACCCTATAAACCCGGGGCCAGGAACTAATTTATTTGTTAGTGTACCCGGCCCTCGCGCGCGAAGCGCAGAAGCTTTGGCACTTCATTAAATTATTAGAGAAAGAAGACGATCCGTTGTACCGTTCTCGACTCGTAATTCTTGTTTCGCCCCTCCCGCGCGAAGCGCAGAAGCACCGAATAGAAACTAGCTTCATTCACACTTTTGTAATTTGGGAAGATGGAATGAAGCGAAGAGCAAAGTTTGTACGTCAGTTCTTAGCTGGGAATTAACTTATAAAGGCCATTGAACTAAATTAAGATTGTGATGTTTCATTTGGGATCGAATGGAGATGTGAAGCGTAATTACTAACGTTACATTTCGTAGATATTTTGTAGATGCAAAATAACTAAATGAAGACAAGAGTACATATCTCCGCCTGTAGCAGAGTCATGACATGGCGCTCTCCCTATTTCCAATGGAACACGGATGTCTTTCTTGATTGTCGCCCTCTCTTGTTACCCTATCTTGGTCAGGTTGGTGATGGGTAGAAGGAGATCGTGCTTAAAATGTGTTCCTCTACTTTTTGTTCTTCTCCTCTCTCTCTCTCTCTCTCTCTCTCTCTCTCTCTCTCTGTCTTTCTGTCTCTTTGTATGTCTCTCTGTCTCTTTGTCTGTCTGTTTTCTCTATGTGTATCTGTCTGTCTCTCTCCCTCTCCCTCTGTCTCTCCCTCTCACTCACATCTCACACTCTCTCCTCTCCCCTCTCTCTCTCTTCTCCTCTTCTCTCTCTCTCTTCCTCTCTCTCACCCCGATGCTCTCCCTATATTCAATTAAATCATTGTAAACAGATATTATACTGCGTTATCCGCGCTCGCGCATGGGCAGTCCCCTCCTTTTGTTACGCTGTGCGTACCTGCAAAATGTACCGCGTCGATATTCCCTAATTTAGCATGTATAGGTCTATTGATGTAGGCTACAGAAGAGGGCACACCTGATAAAATTGCAGTGTTGCTTAGCGATTTACCGTAAAATACTCTCTGTACACGCGCGTTGGAAGCAAGCTGGGTTAACGTGTACCAGAAGAGAGTAGAGGGGGGGGGGGGGGAGGGGAATTCATAATCATGTATTAACCATATTTCGTCAATCGAAGTTTTGTTGTTGTTGTTGTTGCTATGCTCTTTACAATTTTATTTTTTATCCGTATTAAGGAGAGGACTCGGGAATATAGACCACAAATTATATATGCTAGGCCTATATCTTATATCCTATAAAAGAACATGTACTAGGCCTACTTTTTAAATATTTCATAACTACTTGTTAAATAATATTTTATACAAATATTTCGGTAAATATCGATCGGTTTATAATCCAGAATTATCATACAATAAAAGTAAGTTTAAGATATCAGCTTTAATTATTTTGTTTACGTAAACGTTTCGATGATAATTGAGTTTGTAAGTTTAGAGAGTAGAGTTCTAGTTTGTCAGTT
Source organism: Strongylocentrotus droebachiensis (assembly GCA_035222895.1). Classification (NCBI taxonomy): domain Eukaryota; kingdom Metazoa; phylum Echinodermata; class Echinoidea; order Camarodonta; family Strongylocentrotidae; genus Strongylocentrotus; species Strongylocentrotus droebachiensis. Next base: position 28,732 of record JAVYIG010008235.1, on the reverse strand, counting down.
TGAGATATAAATTAAACTTTGAATAAGTCCTACAGTTAAGATTGTATGCAGGTTAAACCAAAAATAAATCAGATATTATTTTGCCTAAAACAAAAAAATGCTAACTATTTTTGCACGAAACTGTATATTAATGGTACTATGTCCCTTTTGCAGCCAACCTCAAATGCTGTAGAAATTTGCAGGAATTATGAATATGTCATGTATGTCCTATCTGTGAAATTCAAACGTTAGCAGTGTCCTCATATTCAAATTATGCAAGGAAACCCGTTTACTTGCTAGACTTCACTGCCAGACACTATTGAGTGACTGACTGGCTTTTTTTTCTTCTTTGGTAATAACATACATGAAAAGAGTTGTACAGGGTACATGAGCATTTGTCTACATCAATAACCCACTTCTTGTGATGGCCAAGATTAAACTGATTGAATCTTTGCGCAGCATAAAACGTATGACCATTCGGTACAATTGTCTGAAAATCAAGACTATTACTTTTGGGCTCTATAGCCCTAAAGTCGATTTGACAACTAATAGTCGTTATTTTCCCACTTGAAGACATTTTCAAGCCCCACCTTTTTTAGGGAAGTTCTAAATTAGTATTATCTTTCAAATGCAGTTGAAATTTAACTTTTTCATTTTTTTGGCCTGCAAATGGGACATAGTACCTTTAAAGAGTTTTTAATGTTACTATTTGTTTTCTTTTTTCGATAACTATCTTACCAAATTGAAAGTGAAACTTAAAAAACAGTGAATACCTAAATATCAAACGATTGCCATGAAGATCGAGACTCATGTTATTACTCATAAATAATGAGAATAATAAGAATTGTATTACTTTTTTAATCGTTTATGCTGCGCCGGGCGAAGCGAGGACCGAACATTCAATCTTTGGCCGTGTCGCAAATAGAAATGTCGCCCTCTTTCGCTTGACGGTGGTGGATGGTTTTAAATGTCAAAAGGAAAGGACACAATATTAGAAGGGCTTTCGCGATTAGTCTCTTTTCAGTCGCTCAGCGTCAGATATGAATATCATTATCAGACACGAGGCCTTGTCTAAAGGCTACCTCTAGCTGTGCTATAGACACAGCTTCCCCCCCCCCCCACTCAGTGTTAGGCCTAAAATAAAAACTTGTTGTGTTGCCCTTTAGGTGCCAAAACATGGGGAAAGTTTTTTTTTTAACTTTTTTTTTGTGGCCCTTTTTGGGCCGATATTTTTCAGTTTTGAATGCTTTAATACATGTGTTTCAGCGTCATCATTCCATTCATATCTTTTTCACCTCATAATAATCCATGGTTTGCAATGTTGTGTTGAGACAACACTCTGTGCTTCCCAGCTGACGAAGTTGGTTTTCAACTACCTGTAAAACTTGCTAACAATGTGATGATTGTTGACAAAATGTACAGGTGGTCCCGGACACAAAGTGGTCTCTTTACTAACCAAATAAGGGACCGAAACTGACTGAGGAAAAGACAGCCAGACACTTTTGCATGCAACAGGTTCAAATCATAGCCTATTACAAACGTTTGTATCTATAAAAACTGGCCCACTTCAAAGAATATGCTCTTCATTCCTGTTTCAGTTCTGGGGATTGTTCCAAGTGTATGTTTATATCCGTTTTTTTAGTCTGAAATGAGTCAACTGATCTGACAAGAAATTTAAACAATTCAAATACATCAATGTTTGAACTCACTGTATCTCAATCCAAGTTGTACAATTTACAAAGTTACAAACTAACCTTCACTTGCTGGAAACTTTAATAAAGAAACAATATCTGAATAAATAAACATAAATACATGTGTGTTTTCTTGCACAAATGATTTGTATCCACTGCTGCTACTCACGAAAATGTACTTGTTTATGAAAGCACCAACATGTTTGGAAGTATTTATGTATAATTTTAGAAATGTGTCTTCCTGTACACATCTCCCTGATTTCTAGCTGTTGCAGTGCATGGTATAAACACGTACATGAGGCCGGGGTCTACTTGCACGTTTACGTTAGTAGGGTTTTGAAACTAGGGCAGAAGACGAGAATTTTGGAATAATTTGATTTCATGCATTTATATCCCAAGTCAAACAAAATACATATTTTTTTATTTTAAAAAAATCAAAAAAACGGTTAAAAAAAATAACTTTTTTAAAATGCCAACCGTAGATTTTCAGATTTTTGGGTCGGTCGCAAAGGGCAATACAACATTTTTTTTATTTTAGGCCTTATTTAGGGTACGCGCATGCATGTTCCCTCCTTTTGAAAACACCCCCCTAAGTCCGGTGTGTAAAGTCAATACAGGCCAATGCTGTGTGTGCATGTTACGAGCCGGACTTTGCTGCGTGAAAAGTACCCCTTTACAAGACATTTTGGGAACATGAATGCGGTCCCTCCGTTCCCTGAATGAAAGGGGGGGGGGGGCTATTGTCTGTACATGTAGCCCGTTATCAAGCTGCTTGGACGTACCTCATTAAAATGGTCGGAAATAGAGTATGCGGTTAAAGACTAGTATCGACACAGAAAATGCGCATCCTTTGTGCGTTATTTTTGGATGACTGGGATTCCCCATCGACATCAACAATTGTGAAATGCAGGTTTGTCGTGTATCTCTATTGGGCTGATATACTGTAATATACATGTAGTATATATATAGTAGCTACATGTATGTGTACCTGAAAGCACTTTCACGCCATTTCTAGTGACAGACGGACCCGGAATAAATTAAATTTTCTATCTGTAAATTGATTAATAATGCCTGAAAAACTACATTAACCGTGTGCATTCGTTTGTCAATTCCCCATCACTTATCAGATCATGATCATGGAGACGATGCTATTTTGGGGCATCGTGCTTATTGGATGTTTTTCATCAGGCAGCGGATCAGTTTCAAGCACATCTCGATTTTGTGTGATAGAAAATCGAGTGGGGAGCATTGGGTTTGGGGGCCTGCTAGCTGTAAGATCAAATGCTGTGGCTTCTCCAGTTTCCGTGGAAGTGAGCTACGAAAATGGGGGCCCCGCCTCGGCTGGGTGGAGCCCCTGGAAGACTCTTGGAGCTCCGATGGCCAGTCGGCCGCTGTCTAACCCTGTGTGTGAAATGACAGAACAAAATCAAACCCAGGTTTGTCTCTTTTATTACTTTTTCCATTCATCGAATAATCATTTTCTATCATAAAGCAGTGGATGTAGGGGGGGGGGGGGTTAACAAGTTAAGGAGTTGGTAATAGAGCTCCTTCTCCTTCCCCATTATTCTCCTCCTTGTCTTTCTTTTGTGTCTTCTGCCCTCGTCCCTTTCCCTTTTTTTCTTTTTAATTGACATTAGTTCTCTTTTTTCTTGAGAATGTATTCAGTGCTTATAAAAATCATTCACTTGGTGGATTTATTTTGTCCTATATCTTGTGGCTTAATGGATGAGTTTATTCATGATAATTGGGTGGGGGGGGGGGGCTGCTGCCCCCATCAGTTTACCAAGCGACCGCCCCACCAATACAATTCAAATGTGGTTTATTTTCTAATTCAATACCAGTGACTTACAAATGTTGCTGAAATGACATGATTTTCCGGGTTTTTTTCTTCTCACTTTTGTGTAAATTATAGTTTTATATGCGTTTGGTTGGAAAATGACAATTTCCAAAATTCATGGTCAGGTAAAACCCCCCACAAAAGTGCCCCTTTTTACAAAGAAAATGTGGCCCCTTTTACTTTAGATAAGCAACCCATTTTTTTAAAATTTCAAATAGGTGCCCATTCCACATTCTTATAAGTGCCCCTTTACATATGGTAATTGCCCTATTCAATCAGGGAGGTGCCCATTTTACTTTTACAAGTGCCCTTTTTTATCTTTGATGAGTGCCCCTTCTCAGCTCTGATAAGTACCCCCTTTTTATTTTGATAAATGCACCCCCCCCCCCCCTTCCTTTGTAATAAGAGCCACCTCCCCTTTTCATAAATGCCCTTACTCACACCTCTGATTAATACCTCTATTAAAATCTCATAGGTGCCCCTTTTCCTATGACAAGAGCTACTTTTTCTTTGTAGTAAGTGCCCTTTTCTATTTTCACAAGTATCCCTATTCATCTCAGATGAGTGCCTGCCCCTTTTCAGGTACAAGAAGTGCCCCTTAGCACCTCTTATAATTGCCTCTTTAAATCTGAGACGTTTCCGTTATACTCCCAAGTCTTGATCAAGTAATAAAATGCCCTCGCACTATTATCATTCTAATGTAGATCTTTGTGCAAGCGTCTGATGGGCAGGTCTACTCGGCGATTCAAGACACCCTCAATTTTTTGAATTTCTCCACATGGAAGAAAGTCGGTTCCAACTCCATCCCGGTCAACCTGCCCAAGCGATCCATGCTCGTCGATTCCGTATCTGCAGTCTGGTATGGCAAGCAACTCATGGTTTTTGCGCGCTCGATCAGTAGTACTTCAAGGCTGTATTGGTGTAAAGGTACGTACATAACAGAGAATGGTTAACCTGATAATAATTACCTTAAGGCCTTTCAAAAAACAAAAAAATTGTATTGCCCTTTCGATCGTTTTTTTTTTTTTGGGGGGGGGGGGTTTATTTTTGGATCTTTTTTAAAAACCTATTTAGGATGATATTTTCAGTTTTTAATGCTTGAATACATATTTTTTTATTCTCTCAAAAATAGTTTTAAAAAAAAATAATGAAAAGCAGACTGTAGATCTTAAGATTTTTGGATCGGTCGCAAAGGGCAATACAACAACTTTTTTGTTAAAGCCTAATGATGATGATGATATCATGATAATGATATTGATAATAATGATAATGATAACAATAATGATAATGATTACAATAAATATGATAAATGATTGGGTCTTCTATTTACCCAGGGTAGCCACATAAATTAATATATTGATGTGAAGTTATCGCCCAAAATGATGCACTTACTATGTAAGTATCGAATGATACCAAATACGGTATATGTTCAAACAGAAGTTCAAACAAAAATTTGGAGTAAATCGCATTTAAACAAGGGTCACTATACGAACTCGACTGAGTATCCGCCCAATAAATACACGTATCGGCTGAGACGTCATTTTTACCGCTTTTCGCCCCCTTTCCATCCTTTTTTATTTTTTATTTTTTTATTTTTTTGTAAGCGGCCAACGCAGGTCATCTCGAAGCCGTATTTTTAAAATCTTTCAAGGGGGAAGTTTGAGACGCCATTTAATGCCCGGTATGATTATATTAGTATCAAATCCAATCCAGGTATTTACAAAGCGCCAATATTTGGTTGCCTAATCAATAGTGCCAATTCATTCACCGAAATCCCATTCGTGTTGCACGCATGGCTTATAAGCCCTATTTAGATGTAGGTCCCTTCCATTACCACGATTCCAAACAAATAACAAATTGATATTTCAGGACTCATGATAAATGCATTTGACAGTCTATTCCGCTCGGCTGATTCTATTGTTCGGATTTGTTAGCAGACGGAGAGAGAAGGGAATATTCTCATGACTAACAACCTCGAAATATTATTCTTATTTGTTCACCGTCTACAATGCTATTTGAAAAACATTTTATGACAAAAGACGGCATTCTGGTACCATTTTTATGTAGCGTCACATGACAATCAAATGGCAGATATATGATTATCAGTACAGGGTCCAATAATCTAAAATAAAACTGAATTTGAACCCGGGCCATATTTTCTCCCTCTCTCTCTCTCTCTTGTCATTATGACGGAAGAAGTAGAGAATACAATCATGACAATAGACAATATGTCATAAATAATTGTCTTTGAGCTGACCCTTATTTGCATATACTGGATGATTAACATGGACGAAATGAACTTGTTTACAATTTGATGAATTAAACAATGATAACTTTTTATGTTCTATGACCCTTGGGTATTATGATCTGTCTGTTTGCCATTTGTAGTAGGCGGTGGGCGTGAGCCCTTCGCTGTTATATTGAAAACGAATCAATAAACATTGGAACTGTTTGGGGAATATTATGATTATCAAAAACATGAAGCAAATAGTAAGCATCTTATAACTTCAGATGTCTGTTTAATTATGATTAAAGGTAATACAAAGTTTTGGGTAAATTTGAAAATTCGGTAGTAGTGATTCTTTACAATTTTTGATATATTTGGATGCCCCTGTGGATGTATTATAAGCACTAGAAAATTTAGCCCCTAAAATATTTCTTTTTTCGAGAAAAATTGAATATAACAATTTACCGGTGCTCCCGGTAAATTTTGATAAATTTCAAATACCGCCTACGGCCGTACAATGTTAGCTGCGACCATGAAAATCTCAGAATATGTAGTTGTGATATATAATTTCCAAACGGAACTAGCTAATCGGTCGATTTTAGTCAAGAAACATTGTTTTATAGCTTAAGTAATATCTTGACCTTGAGAGGGAGCTTTACAACATAAAGAGTGTATTATTTACAATGTCATAACTTTAGACTCGATTTCAACCGCAACAACGATCACTTAATATTGTAGGATCGCATGTGCTTCCAATATTTTCATTTGAACCAAATTCATGACCCCATACCAAAACTTTGTATTACCTTTAAGATTTGAGTCATTTCAAGTATTTTAAACGAAATGTTTTGTTTTGGTGTATTTTTGCATTACCTCAAAATGCCGTCAAATGTTACAAAACATCGTGTTATGGGTTCCCGCACAATTATAATACATATTTGCTATGAGGTCATTTTCAGAACGCCATTCGCCCCTTGTTCGTTCTTATATTTTCTTGAAATTTTGCAAGCATATTGTGGGTGGCCAAACACAGGGCATCTCGAAGCTGGATTTTGAAAATCTGTCAAGGCGAGCATTATTGACGTCATTTTATACCCTGCATGATCATCTGTATGGAAGGCCATTTGGGCCACGGCACGCGTCAAGACACGTTCTTCTTTCACAAATCCTCAATCCTCCCTCTCTCTCACATGGTGCACCCGCAAGCCTACTGTATAACATCTAATATGTTATACACGCAGTGCTTGTGAGCCCTCTAGGTCCCTTTCGTGTTCCAAATCCCTTCGAAAATTCGTAGGCATAATCTCTAGCATCCCATCAAGGTCACTGAAATCTTCGTTTTTCGAAATCACTCATGCGTGACCGTCCAGGCGCCATTTTGTCTTTTCGGGCCGTTATTGAAGCGTTTCTTTCGGCCTACCTATCTTCACTATACTAGATGCTACAGACTTTTAACAAATTCCACTGGATAGTCCAAGAGAGGCTCTTTCATCTGTTACATAAAAACACGGATGTCAATGCATGCCAATCGTTCTAATGTAATTGCAGTTCTAGTTTTTGTTATATTTGACGTTTTAATTCTGAATACATTGTATTTTTAACAAAATATGTGAAATAAATGTATTTGAATAGGGACTTCAACCAGCTGTTCTTGGGGTCTTGTCGCTGGTACTGCGGTCCTTGGAACAGATGCTACGCTGATCAAGAATCCTTTCACGGCCAAGTACGAAGGATTCGTGATATCTCCAAAAGGGAAGATGTACCGGACATGGCAGCACGCCAGTGGCAACAGCTTTGCAGGCTGGAAAGCAATGGCTTGTAAGATATTGTATTGCGAATTATTTTCCCGGGGGGGGGGGGGTGTAGTCAAATACATTACCATACAAACGTGTTGACTTACTTAGTATACAAATAATACACAGCAGTAAGGGCATTATAGTAAGAATTACCCACACAAGGTACCTTTGGAACAGTCTAACACGCCCAAGGCGATACCCGAGGGTGTTTGGACTGTTTCGTAGGTACCGAATGTGGGTAATTTTACTATTAATGCCCGAACTAAATTATGTGTATTATTTGTTTTATAAGATGATGTTTTATTTGTTTTATAAAATGATGTTTTATAATATGATTTTTACAAATGACCGGTCATAAATATTTACTAATGACCGGTCATTAGTAAAATTACGTGTTAGTCAAAATAAATGCCTGGTCATGTGTGCGCTCTTAGCAGGTGAATTAAATGTACACAAGTTAGAAGCACATTTCTTGAAAAACATTAGTAAATCGGTAGACCTCTCAATAATATTGTGCTTGAGGCCTGTCTCTATCTAAAGCCATACTGTACTAGAAGCACCAATGCGAAATCCTTTCTAGTGCAATCTCAGGTCAGCTGTAGCAGTATGGTCCCGGCACTCACTGATTTCCTGGATGCGCTGTTGTTTCTCGCGACGGGTTTCCAGTCTGCGAAATGGAAGTTAGGTACTACTTGTATAAGGTATTTTTAAGCACTGTTAGAAAATTGACCATGAGATGGCGCTGTGAAATAAACAGTACGCTAGGCCTGTAAGTTTATCAGTTCAGTATCGCTTTAAACAAAAATTTCAACCCTTTTTTTTTCTTTTCAGCTTCACCTACCTTCTCAGTTGTCTCCAGACCTGTCGCTCAAGTAATGGGCTACAGCATTTATAACGGCAAGATCATGATTGGGGGAATTGGAGTGGATAACTACGTACACAGGTGGGCATGTCTGCAAAATCAAAAACAAATCACACCTTAATAGTAAACTACTCTACAAGAAAACTTGATATTATTTTGTACACAACAAATAAGTACTGGTAATATTCCAGACAATATGTCCTGTCACTTTTTGAATATGAAGGAAATGAAGCAGCACCAATTACGTACTGCACTATTCTCTGAATATTTATATAACGATCACATCCGACCAGCTCTTAATACACAAGTGCTCTACATTTACCTCATAGTTTACTATGCACTTTCACTTTCTGTTGACCACGGGATTGGTATTAGAAGCAGATATTTTTTACTGAAGTGTAGTAACATTTGCAGCAAACATGTTTTAAGATGATAGTTCCATGGCTTCATGCAACGTAGCCAAGAGGAAGTGATAGGGCAGTCATGCCTTCCAAAACAAACCGGGGAAAGAAAAGAAAAGAAAGGAAAAAGAGAGTAAAATATTTGTGTTGAATGAGAAAAAAAAAGGAAATGAATTGTCCTGTTACATCTTACTAACTTGTATCTCTTCTTTTTTTTTGTTATCATCGGCAAATATATTTTCTGTGTGTGATTGCGATAATCAGGTGCGCCCAGGCTACCTGTGACACAGTGGACAATCCTTGGAGTTACTGCACGTGGGGAAACTGGCATCAGACTGGGGGGAAGATTCCATTTGTCCAAGGAGGGGTGCAAAACAACCTGGTCATGAGCAGGAATGTACACTTTGGGGTTGAGATCTTTGCAGTCCAAGAAACGAGTGGGCAGTGAGTATATCCAGAGACCAACGGTTCTCTGTTTTATAGGCCGGGATACAGCCCATGATGACTATTGAATTGGCCAAATTGAATTCACCCACGAGAAATAGATAAAGCAGACTATACAGTGCGTCCCAGAAAAAACGAAACCGAGAAGTATCGATGTTTTATCATAACTTAATCACAACCATAATTAATGAATAATACATATTTGGAAAGCTAAAGGCCCTTTTACACTTTCACGGATCGCATCACGGATCATCCCGGATCGTCGCTCCGGGATCATCCGTGTTATCTCCGGCATTACCGTGTATACACCGGGGAGGCATCCGGGGTGATCCTTGGCGTACCTGCATATCCGGGGAAAAAATTAAGCTTGCTTAATTTTTCATCCCGGAGTTCACGGATGAAAAACAATCAGTCCTCTTCCCTGTAGGCACCGTGTACCTCCGTGTACCTCCGTGTACCTCCGTGTAGCCGCCGAATACATCCGGGACAGTCCGTGTAGACACCGGGAGGTCCGTATTAACACCGGTTTCATCCGGGTTTGAAATTCCGTATATTTTGCCGAGAAGGTTAATGATCAAATGAGCCCCTACAAGCTCAAGTCACCCGTCAACATTCCGGAGATATCCCAATAGACAACGTACACCTCCGTGTAAGGACCGTAAAAGTACCCAGTGGCCTCCGTGCTCTTCCTTGAAATCCGTGTTAGCTCCGTATGCGTTTCCGGCGTGGTCCGCGTTGCTACCTTGTCTGTCCGTGGAGACACCGTACTTGCCCGTGTATACACCCAGTTCGGAACGTATCCACACCGGCATCGAGAAGAAATCGTGGTGTCGCACGCCGGAACACTCCGGATTAAGATCCGGGATGATCCGTGATGCGATCCGTGAAAGTGTAAAAGGGGCCTTTAGAGTCTCCTCTTTCAGTTGATGCTACTCAGATGATGCATATTTCACGCATGAGTGATTGAAAGCAATTTGAAGGAAGGAAACCAAAAAGACATTTGGTTTCCTTCCTTCAAATTGCTTTTAATCACTCATGCGTGAAATATGCATCACAAGAGTAGCATCAACTGAAAGAGGAGATTCTAAGCTTTCCAAATATGTATCATTCATTAATTATGGTTGTGATTAAGTTATGATAAAACATCAATACTTCTCGGTTTCGTTTTTTCTGGGACGCACTGTATATCTGGCCACGAGACCGACAGCCCGGCCATAAGACCAACATTTGTTTGGTCGAATTTACCCGACACTTTGTTAAAACGTTTCGTTTGACGAAAGGTCGTGTAACGCGACCAACCGACTAGACGCAATGACCAGATGATTTGAAGTAAGCCCTATACACATCTGTTATAATGTGAAGTTCCCTACGAGAAATCATAACTATTTGTCTTCATTTCGTAGATTATGGCAAACTTGGCAGCCCGGGAGAGATACGTCTTGGAACGTCTGGAGAAAGATTCCACAAAACCTGACTGGGGCAGCGTTCATCAATAACCCTTTCCTCCGTCTCAACGAAGCTGGCTGGTGGATAGCATATGGTCTCAATTACAAAAATCAGGTGATTATTTTATCATGCAAGATTATATATTGATCATTGGACTTTGACTAACATTGGTTACACTTTGTTAGAGTCAGTTCTTGTTACAAGAGATAACGTGATCATGTGAGAGGTAGGACCAGTTGTACGACACTTGCTCTCTCTGCGTCAATTTATTGCGCTAACCAAATTCCTAATTTAAATCCTGGACCCAATACCTAACCCTAATTAGAACCCTAATGTCGAATTGCAACCTAACCTTAATTTTGAACCCTAACGTCGAATTGCAACCTAACCCTTATACCCTAAAACTTTGACGAAAACAAAAGCCTGGAGGGATTGTTGCAGGAGAACTTGTCAGGTCACAAATCGCACCATTTCTAAGGTGACAGCTGTTCGACATCGCTTTTGGTCTAGCCAACAGAGGGCCATATGGCAATCAACTGAAGCGCATCTTGGCTCATGGTATGACAACATTCCTAAAAATCTTAGAGGGAATGAGAAATGAAATCTGGATTGGTACCTATTTACGGAGGTGAATGAAGCTGATACCTTCAAACCTTTGGAGCTGATACCTTCAAACCTATTTACGGAGGTGAATGAAGCTGATACCTTCAAACCTTTGGAGCTGATACCTTCAAACCTATTTACGGAGGCGAATGAAGCTGATACCTTCAAACCTTTGGAGCTGATACCTTCAAACCTATTTACGGAGGTGAATGAAGCTGATACCTTCAAACCTTTGGAGAGTTTCTCTCATCGATCTTTGAATTCATTATGACCATTCCTTGCAGGTTGTTCCGGTTGAGGCTTCACATTCCATGGACATCAGTCCAAAGAAGGTAGCCTGGGCCAAGGACCTGCTCGTGTCCTGGTCCATCTCTAACGATCAGGCTTCTAAAATGGACTGGATTGGTGTCTACCCCAAGGGAGGGACCAACGATCAGTACCTTGACTACAGGTAGGTCTGAAAGCTCTAACCAGACCGTTAGTTTGCTGGCACAAACCCTTGTTCGTTGCTGTGCAAAACAGTGTCTTGTGGATGTTTATGTGGTTGTTATTTTTTACCTGACTGCTAAGAAAGTAAAAATGCTTGTTAGTAGGCAACCAGAGGACCGAGGGCTTTAGGTCCTCTCCGAGGGACCTGGTAATGAGGATTAATACCTTACAAAAGGGCACTAGCGCATCGACTGGGTTTCAAACCCGGGACGCCGGATTACGACACCACTGTTCTACCAACTGAGCTATAAAACCTCCAAGACTGTGAGACTAGGTTGACAGAGGAAACTGACAGAGCAAAGCTATGCTCAAGCCAGATTATGTGTGTTATGTCCTTTACTATAGAGGGATACTTTAAAAGTTATCAATCTGTTGTTGGAGTTTTTCACTTTACTTGCTGAGTGCATGGTCTTTATATACAGGTTTCGCTATTTTTTGAGTTTCCACTTTTCTTGAGTGCTCTTCATTTACAGGTTTCTTTATCATTATTCTCCAGGTATGTCCAGGGTGGCCTGAATCCTGGAAAGAACCCAGTAAACATAGGAAAGGTGTCTATGTCCTCCTTCGTTCCTAACGGGACTTATCAGGTTCGCTACCTGGTGAACAGTCAGTTCATCAGCATCATGGAAATGGGTACGTTAAATGCTCGTTCAGATACGAGGCTATTCCCCATATTTTTTGTTTATGACATTGCAAGATTTTCTTTTTCTTGGACACACATGTTTAAAGAATTCCCCTATATTAACTTAATGTAATAATACAATAATGACGACCATGCACCAATTTCATGAGGTTTCAATCAGTGTTTTACATACCTACAGAAAACAAGGGATATTTTTGTTAAATATATGTACAAGACGGATAGAAAAAAAATGGGGGATGACATTACCATCTTACTAACTTTTATAAAGCATTTTCACATTTGTCTTTTTATACAAGCCAGAAGAACATAACACATTACATGTCCATTTCCACATTCTACCGAAACTATACTTGTCTTGGTTAGATGTGACCTTCTACAACGAATCCCACGAGTCAGATATGTTGCAACTTTTCCGAGGTATATACACCGGTATGGAGGCTAGTACGGATAACATTGATGCATGTATAAATGAGGGTCTACAGACCATACAGATGTTCGAGGAGTGTTTCCATGCGTTCAAGATGGGAAAGGTAATTACTAACGATTATAAGATGATGACGTGGATCCTAATCAAATGATTAGTTGAAAGCGTACACGTGACCAGGCATTTATTTTGCCTAACGCGTAATCGCGCGTAATTTGGATAATGACCGGTCATTAGCCAATGGTAATGACCGGTCATTATAAAAATTATGTTAGAAAACATCATTTTATAAAACAAATAAAACATAATCTTATAAAACAAATGATACACATCATTTTGTTCGGGCATTAGTAAAATTACCCACACTTGGTACCTTGTGTGGGTAATTCTTACTAATGCCCACACTACTGTGTATTATTTGTATACTGTTCACTCAGTTTTGGGGGTATGTATGTATTCCTGAATAAAACGACACGAAGCTCATCAACTTTCGGTAAGGCGTTTTGATTCTACGGTTATGTCTGTGAAGCGATGTTGTGTTAAAGATTTCCATCATTTTGCAACGAGACCCTTTCACACCGGGCCATACGTAGAGTTGCGTAGTATTGCGAATCGACTACGCCGAGCGTACGCTGGCCTACGCTGGCCTACGTAACTATACGCTGAGGGACGCAAAAGGGTACGCGAGATGGACGCAACAAATTAAACATGTTTACTTTTTTCGCGTACTTTCGGAGTAGACGCTAGACGCAGAAAGTACGCATTTTTACGCAAGTCAACGCAAAACTACGTTAATGTTCGCCATGCCTACATAATAGTACGCTACCCTGCGCCAGTCCGACGAATCATTAAAAGCGTATAAAGGCGTCTTAGATCGTACCTGCGCACCTATGTACCCTTAACGCCAGACCTACGTAAATGTACGCCAGCCTACGCATAACCTACGCAGGAAATACGCCAAAGCAAAAAAATTCATGAATACGCAGCCTCGGCGTACTCGGTACGCAACACTTCCCAACTCTACGCAGATCCCGTGTGAACGGGGCTTTAAGCAGCAAGAAATGTTTGCATGACGGCTGAATTCCCATACATCCAGCTGTGTGGTTGAAGAGAGTCGTCATTGTTTTATTTTGTTGTTTTTATTATTATCATTGTTTTTTATGTTGTTAGTATTTTTATACAAATTATGTTTATTCTTTTTTTTTTATCTTTATGCCTCTTTTTCCTAGGTATTCCAAGGTCTACAACTCCTCGGCACAGCCCTTGAAGATGTTGCTCAGACTCTGACAAAATGTAATCTATTTTCGATCGCTAAGAAACTCCTCGGCTATATCACAGATCTCCTGGAGTGTATGGCGGGTAATTGTCTTAGTTTCGTCTTCGACTTTATCATGGAGCTCCGAATCCTGTTTTTGAATAGGTATGAGATCTACGGGGATATCAGGGGTGCCGAGAATAGCTTTCAGCAAAAAGCTTATCAGCAAGGAGGGCTGTGTATCGGTAGATTTGTCAAGGCTTGCTTTCTGGTACAGGACTCCCTGATGGTCAATGGTAGTTTGGAGTATGTTAAACTGAATGGCACTATTGGTGGAGAAGGGGCGAAGGTGATTGTAACCGGTAGAAGGAACGGGGTGACTGGCACTCAGGCTGGTAGCAAGGAGGTTGTGAAGATGACTGGGAACAATAGTATGAATGCTTTGAAGCTTATTGCCACTGGTAGTAGTGAGAATATGAAGCTGATCGAATCTGGTAGTAAGATTGGGGTGAAGCTGATTGAAACTGGTAGAAAGAAGAGGGTAAATTGATTGAAAGTCGCAAAAAAAAGGAGTGTAATAAGTGTCATTGTCAGGCCTCTCATAAGATGAAAATGAGATGATGTATTTTTTTCGGGGGCCCCGGGTGAGGGGTTATTACAAGGTTCAGCCTTTGGTCAATTGTTCTTTGTATCAGTAGCATTAGTAATAGGACACATGTTTTTGTAATTGTGTATTTTATGGAAGTGATCATAGAAGTAAATGTAAAACCATGTGTTGCGAAAGTTTGCTCTGAAATGCTGTGTGCCATAATATTGTCGTACTGCACCAATGTCTTTTGTGTTTCTGTATAAAGCAATAGTTGTGAATGATAGAATGTATTGCAAGCAAGGATGTAGGTTTTTAGAGGAATGAGGTGCAGAATAAAGCAATTTTCTTGTGTCCTAAGATGTGTTGCAGTCTAGAGTATCAATTGGATGTGGGGCGGGGTAGTTGATTTCCCTCACTTATAATGGATATGCATTTAACTTTGCGTCCAGTAGAACAACAACAAAATTGTTATCATATCATGTGGTAGAAAAGAGGGAGTAAATTAATAGACACTGTCACACTGGTAGAAAGAACTGGGCGAATCTGATTGAAACTGGTAGTAAGGAGAGGTTGAATGTGATTGAAACTGGTAGAAAGCAGGGGTAAATTGATTCTTATAACGCGACGAAAACCTTTCATGTAGTAAGACTTATTTACTCGGTATTTAAATAACATGTGCCTTTTTTGTTAGCCGCATACCAATTATTCCTCTATCCCTCTCTATCTGTCTCTCTGTTTCCTGAAGCAAGTCATTTTTTGTCATTTTTTGCCATTGAATTTCTGTTGTTTTTTGCCTGTTTATATTATCATATTTTGTTGTGGCTGTACTCATAAGTTACAGAGCTGCATGCACTTCAAGCGCAAACTTACGCTGCAGCTCTTTTGCATTTGCTATGTCAATCATTCCCAACATTTTTTTGGCATAAATTGTGTTATTCATCGTGATTTGAAGAAGAAAAAAGTACTATTAAAATGTTCATATTGTAACTGATTATATTGTATGAAAAATGCAGAAATCAATAAATCAAAACAAAGAAAGAGGTGAATCTGATTGAAAGAGGTAGAGAGGAGGGTGAATCTAATTGAAAGTGGTAGTAGTTAAGGAGGGGTTGAATCTGATTGACACTGGTAGAAAGGAGGGGTGAAATTGGTTGATACTGATTCTTAATCATGTGGTTGCCCCCCACGTCCTCCCCTCCTTCCTAGTCCAAATAGAATTGTAAGTGCCACTGATCACAATACATGTTCTGTATAGTTCGTGTAAGGTAAACCTATGTTAAAGTACTATTTTCTGACATTTTAAATATTGTGCCTGAGGCATGTCTCTATCTTAAAAAATCTTTCGCTTTATCAGTGTTTCTGTTTTGCAAAGCTTTCAATTTTATTTTACATATTGCACTTTTATGAAATATACTCAATTGCATTATATGAGTACATACTTGGTAACCTGGATATGTAGTAGAGAATGTATGTTTTTTTATTATCATGTATTGTTCGTAGATATAACAATACTCTCTCTGATGATGTTATTCCTTGATGACTTAGAATAAAGAGAAATAATAACGCTTTTAACGTCATGCTTGGTGTGTGTTTTTTTCTTTTCGTTCACAAGAATTCCTCATTTGTGGTAGCAATTTTCTTTCTTTCGTACTTCTTGTTCTCTTCCCCCTTTCATTCTTTCAGTGTTTTTGTTTTGCAAAGCTTTCAATTCTTGTTTTACATAATTAACTTTTATAAAATAAACTCAATTGCACTATATGATTAAATACCTGTGATGTAGTAAAGAATGTATGCATTTTATATTATGTATTTCTCTGGCTATTTTGGAAATCATGACTTGTGTTCGTTGAGATAACAGAACTAGAATAAAGAGAATAAATAATTGAGCTTTTAAAGTTATGCTTTGTCGGTGTGGTTTTTTCGTTCACAAGAGTTCCTCAATTTTGGAAGCAAAATTTCAATCTTTCTTATTTATTGTTCTTTTCCTGCTCCTCCTTCTACTGCTCCCGCTCTTTCTTCCTCTTAAATGAGGTTTGTATCGATAAGATAGAACTCACTGTAATCATGTTAATTATGCTATTCCTAGATGACACAATCATCATCTTCTTCTTCCTCTTTTTTTCTTTTCTTTTTCTTCTGTCATGAAAATAACTTGTTTTCTAAAGTCATATGTTCCGACCGTACCCCCTGGCACCTATTTATAGGCGCCGGAAGCTAGGGGAGGGGGGGGGGGGGCGGACGCCCCCAATCGAAAAAGTGAGGGGGGGAAATGCATTTTCGCCCCCCTCCAAACAAACAAAAAACAAACAAATGCCCTCCGCCCCCCGAAACAAAATCAGCAGTAAAGGAGTAAAATTGGTTAGTGTTTTTTAACCAAAAAGAAAAATAAGAAATAATTAAATATTAAATTAAATAATGAATAGAATCACATACAAATTATATTCCATTCAAAGAAAAGGAGAGTTAGCAGGAATATCGTGGAAATATTGTGAGAGGGTGGGAAATCGTGTGTGTTTTTTTTTATTATAGGTGTGAGAAGACATGAGCCCCTGAACACTGGCATACTGACGGGGGCAGGCGCGTACGCAGAGGAGGGGGGGGGTTAAACCCCACCCCTTCATTTTTTTTTTGTATTTTGTATTTTGGACGAACCCCCCCCCCCCTTTGTTTTGTGTTTTTGTTTTTCTCTTTTAATTACAAAAAAAAAAAAAAATGCTAACGGATGACCTAAAAACATGACCGCCCCCCCCCCCCCCCCTCCGCTTATTCAGCGGCCGGCTGAGTCGTTACGAAATTTTCGGCCAGATTCCCCCCCCCCCCCCTCCCCCTTGAACAAATCCTGCGTACGCTACTGGATAGGGGCAATTGGATAGGGGCATTTATCATTCAAACGTGGTTTATTTCATATTTGATACCAGTGATTTACAAAATGTTGCTGAAATGACATGATTTTCCTGGATTATTATTTTTTTTTTTTTTAGGCGTTTGTTGGAAAATTCGAAAATTCCCAAATTTACAGTCAGGCAAAAAATGTGCTTTTTTAGAAGCCTTCATGTCAGGACATACATAACGGCGGGGTTTAGGGGCTCAAGTCCCCCTCAAGTTTTTGAAAAGGTATGTAATTAAGTGTCTAAACCCCCTGAGCTTCATGGGGCTCATCCCCCTGAACCCCCGCCAATTAGTGACCTGCCAGTGTTACAAATAAGGCCTGCCTGGAGAGGGGAATATGATAAATTCATAATAAATGTTTCTTCCACTGGTTTTGTGGGTTTGTCACATCCCCTCCCTTTTTTAACTTAAAATAGAACGATTTTTATTACAAGATATATAAGTTTCGTGGGCATGATATTAGCTTGGCCCAGCTGGGCAACATCATCAACATTGCCTGTTCATCTGCAGATATTGTACAAACTGGTGATTGCTGTTTTGAGAGTAGGCCCTTTTTCAGAATGTGACCAAATGTATACTTAAAGACCCTTTCCGATGAAAATACAACTTGATGTAATTGGAAAACTGAATGAATGTAGAAAAGAAATGTGAAGAAATAACAAGTATTTACCCTACCATTACTGCATAAAAGCAAAACTAAAACCTCATGTTTCGCCCCCTCCAAATTACGGGTCAACAGGGGTCAAATTTCGCATAGCTACAGTGACAAGATAACATTTGGACAGTGGACCCGACCGGTTCACCTATATAGCTGAGGCGATGAACCGTGCTTAATTAATGCCATTTTAGAGGGGGAAAATAGAAAAAGGGCCTCCTCCTTCCTTTATTTCAAAAAATCAGGACGCGAAACATGTCTTTCTTTTAAATGGCCTACAGGCTTAATACAAACCTACCTCTACTACCACCCTGCCCCTGGTACCATTTTGTTACTACTACCACTATAACGAGACGGGGATTCCCCACATTGCGTGTACGTTATGTGGGAATGAACTTTGTACCTAACATATGGCGCTGTGCTCGGTGTTAGGAATTATTGTATGGGCTCAATTCAGCCCTGTCTATTTATACACCTTTTGGTTTCGTTAATTGTTATAATATTCCCATAGTAGGACACTGACTGAGAAGCATCATATCGCGGTACGTACAATAATTACGTTCATAAAAATATGAAAAGTAGGATTTATATTTAACACCGTCTCAATATATCTTTTGTTGTTGTTGTTAATATCAGTAATACAATTATAGTACAAATATTCTGTATGAGAGAATGGGAATAAGGAATGAATATGATTTTATTTTCGTCTATAAAGACTATGTCCAGTCATAGCAAACACTTTCAGGCTATTTTGATCAAAAGACCCTTGTCTGTGTATGCTGGCGTGTGTATGCCTGTGCGGATCGCGTGACGGTCCACAGCTGAGCGAAGAATGACAGATACCAGCGGTCGGACGGTTCCATTGTGTCAACAGGGGGGGGGGGGGTTTATACCAAGAGGGGTGAAAAGGAGCAATCAATGTGCTAAATGTATGCGTACTCGATTTACTCTCTTCCCCCCTCTCTCTCTCTCTCTCTCTCTCTCTCTCTCTCCATTTCCCACTTTATCTCTCTCTCCCTATACATCTATCCCCCCCTCTCTCTCTCTCTCTCTATCCTCTCTCCTCTCTCTCTATCCCTCTCATTCTTTCTCTCCTCTCATTCAGTAAAGTAAAGTGGAATCGCTCAAATTGGTGTCGATGCTCGAATCAGACGAAAAAAGAAGAATGCAATCACTCCAAAAA
Source organism: Strongylocentrotus droebachiensis (assembly GCA_035222895.1). NCBI lineage: Eukaryota > Metazoa > Echinodermata > Echinoidea > Camarodonta > Strongylocentrotidae > Strongylocentrotus > Strongylocentrotus droebachiensis. The sequence goes on along the minus strand of JAVYIG010008235.1, from coordinate 9,319 downwards.
GCTAATATTTAGCTTGAGTCCGAGATTTTTTGTCCTTTAAAACATATTAAGCGTTGAGACAAACGATAACACATTACAAATATTCATCTACACAGATTCAAATATGATTTCCAACTCCATAATCCTTGACGTAGAGCAGCATTTCCAGCAGATAGACAGTGTCGCAGAGTTTGAAAATAGCGGGAGGGTATGCTTCGTGTATATGTCACGTGACCTAAAATGACGTAGGATACCAGATTTTTGAGAGCCTTCTTGTGATTTGAGCTAAAGTAGTTGAGGAATAATGATCACTGGTTTTTTGACCAATCAAAATTCAGTTTACATTTCTGTGTAGGTAATTTATTAAACTATCGAAACCAGCTTGCCTTTTTGTGAAACGACCCCTTGTTTTTTTGCGAGCGAAGAAGAAAGGGTACGGTGTCGGGGAAAATGGGTCAAAAAGAGTGGATTTCCGGCACTTTCCAATAGACAAAGTTCTTTACACTACCAACTCTCAAGAAAAAATGATCACTGGATATCAAACAAATTTTGACAAAATTTATATTTTTAGAAAGCTAGATAAATGAAGTCCAATAATTGCCTTGCCATTTTCGGTAACTCTCAGAAACAAAGGCGCTATAAGCAAAAGATTACAGTCATTACGCGTAATATCAACCGGTTTCCCGTGTTGTAGCGTGTGTATAATGCTCTGTGAATCTTGCGCATCGCGGATGATCGCCGGTTTTCGTTATGTCTGCAGAGATTCATCTCCATCGCAGATACTGCTCTAGGATTATTAGAAGGGTGCAGGCCGAGGCGGGGGGGGGGGGGGGGGGGGTGTTAGATGTTTGAAAACGACAACATTCTACAACTGCTTGGAAACCTAGCGTGTGTACTGTAGAGACCGACTTCGGAGTGGGGTAGCCCCTCCCCCAATAGATCCGCCTATGCATTAATAAAAGCTAGATGAAATAATCTGTATTGGATACACGCGATGGATTGGATACCACATAACACCTTATTGTCGTTGAAAACTTGAACAGTTATAACTATTTGCTTTCAATTTAAATTTCATTTTCAAAACACCTTCAGCTGGATATATTCAGGAACCAGTAACCATGGGAACCAATTCCAAGCTAATACTCGACAGTATCTTCAGATTGGATCATGGAACTGATCTAACTCAGAAGCAACGAACCGACCTGTTTACAGCGATGACACCAAGATTTCTGGTAAAAGCATTCCGAGATTCTGGTTTCATTGGGCTCGGGTAAGGATACTTTAACTGACCATCTTTCCTCCATGTTGTGTTACAAAACATATAGTTTCCGTCTCATATATTTTATATCCAACATTGCACTTTGGAATAATCAATTTAAAATAGTTTGTCTTTAATACTGCATCATAATGATAAATCAAAATATTTTTATTCAAATCTTCAAGTGATCGTTAACTTCTATTTTGCATCAGATGATTTTTTTTTTTTTTTTTGGGGGGGGGGGAGGGGAATGGGAGCCACGTGCCCCCCCCCCCCTGGAATAGCCATGATCTTTCACATATCAACTGTGGAGGTGTCGTCGGTAAAGTGGTTCATTCACTTGACTCTCAATATAAGGATTGAGGGTTCGATTCCCAGCCAGGCAAGACACTAGTCTACATTTGACACCCTTCACCCAGGTGTAAGCACCTGTTAAATGTTGGGGTAATAATATTTGCAGCGCCTTCAGGAAGAACAGCATTGATGCTGATGAATCTCGCTTGGTAATATTATTATTGTTAATATTAAAGTTTGCCGTGGCATACAAAGTGTTGTGTATACCGAAGATAGGATTCATTTCGATGATATATGATAACGACATTGCATACTTGTACTAGTTTAAAGTTATTCAGTTTTGTTTGAATATTGTCAAATGAATCTTACACAGTATACGTTTAGCTTATAGTCCCCGCGCGGATGTTACAAATCAACAGTATATATGCCACATCCTTAGGTCCATATATATATATTAATCGAAGTATTGTTTTCTACATTTATATTTTATTTGAAGAGACCAATATGCGGCCTTGCAAATGGACTCACTGAAGGAAACCTTTCTCCTGCTCAAAGGCAACATTAAACTCTTAGAACAGGTATGTGTCAATACTTTTAGTTTGTAATATTCATGTATACCGAACTCGCAATTATATTTTAGTTTATGATTGCAAACGTCATCTTCTTCGGTTCACATTAAATGTTATGCATAAAATAACTCTTGATTCATTGTGATCGCATGACTTTGTTAAAGTCGAGCATAATAGTCGTTTGTGTTTGAATGAGTTTAGTTAACATTTCTGAAATAAAAAATCTGATCACTTGCTGAAATCAATGTGTTAAATCTCCCATGTCAAATCGACAATTCGGTCAAGATTTGTGATGCTACAACTCTCCAATTCGCCGCGTACAAATATTATTTAAATATTTTTTCCACTTTAATAAAAGGACAGACTTTTTCCTTCAAACATAACAAATTAAGTTTCATTATTACATTGAGAAACTGGTAAATTTGAATGATTTAGATACGATGGAGATTTTGAGTTAAAACATACATTACCGCATTTATATTTATATATTATGGTTCTAGGACACCCCCTGTTCATCCACCCCCAGATATCTACCCCAGTCAACTACCCCGTAGGACAATTACCCCCTAGGACAACTCCCCCCGGACAACTAACCCCGGACTACTACCCCCAGAAAACTACCCACTTCGACAACCATCCTCTAGGACCACTACCCCCTCCCCGACAATTCTCCTAGAGGCTAGTTGTCCTGGGGTAGTTGTCCTAGGGGTAGTTGCCCTAGGGGGTAGTTGTCCTCGGGGGTAGTTGTCTGGGGGTAGTTGTCCTAGTGGAGTTGTCCTAGGAGGTAGTTAACTGGGGGTAATCATCCTAGAGGGTAATTGTCCCGGAGTAGTCGTCCTAGAGGGTAGTTGTCCTAGGGGGTAGATGTTCTAGAGGGTGGTTACCCTAAGGATGGTTATCCGGATGGTGGTTGTCAAGGGGGTAGGTGTCCTAGAACATATATATTTATATATATATATATATATATACTGCACTATATAGTAGGGTGATCACACTGCCTGTGCACACGGTCTGCCCCACGCACACACACACACACAACAGCAGTCAGTTGGTAGAAATAGCCATTTTCGTAAATTTATTTTAAAAATACTGAACAATAATTTTTAGATTTTTATTTCACATATCTTTCAAGCATACCTTTAACTACAATTCTGTGTAGTTGCATTTTTATAGGCATGAGGGAAATATTTTAAATTATTATTTAGAATATTGTCTTTTCAGCCATGTGTGACATGGCCTGCTGATCGCCCATTGACTGTTATTCTGCGAGGTGAAAATGCACCTCAATGTATAAAACTCCCCTACAAAAATGCAATATCCTCATGTGGTTTCACTCATTGAATCAATTTGTTGTTTACACTCAAGGTAGCCACAACTGGGGTCACCAAACTTTGTTTTTCTCTGAAACTCCCCTACAAAAATGCAATATCCTCATGTGGTTTCACTCATTGAATCAATTTTGTTGTTTACACTCAAGGTAGCCACAACTGGGGTCACCAAACTTTGTTTTTCTCTGAAATTCAGTCCCTGTGGAATGTTATGGCCAGTTGAATAGTTTCTCGGAAAATCGTCATAAATCCTAAAATCTGACATTTTTAAAAAAAGAAAACTATACTGTGATGTAGCTGAAAGTCTGCAAATTCTTATCATTTGATCGGTTTTTCTGAATAATTTGTGAAACATATGAGAAAAAAAGCTGTAACGGTGATCCAAGTAATTTCCATCGCCATATTTTATTGGCATTGCAAAAATATTTGGAATTTAACGTTAATATTTGGTGTAAATATGATCTATAAATATATGATTTATAAAATGCCACAAAATGAACAGTTTAAATTTCCTATATCATCGGTGGGGTGACAAAATCTTGTATCTCAAAAATCATGAATTTTCAGGAGAGCGAAAAAACCTTTCCTGTCTCAACAGATTTAATGCTGTGACACCGTCCTTTGTGTGGGATTTGTGAAAAAACCGAGACAGGAGGTGTTCCATGGATTTATCAGGTAGTGTCGTAGGCCATTAGGTACAAAATTATGCAAAAAATATCAAAATATCAAAAAATTGAGATACGAGGTTTTGTCACCCACCAACGATATATGTAATTAGCTGAAATGACCTAATTTGCATATTTGATGAATATTCATAATTTTTTTTTCTTCAAAAAAACAAAACATTTTCATACCTGTCTGATATACATAGGTTTCATTGATGTATCATGTTCGGTTATGATTTGATTACACATGCGCATATTAATTAGGCGGACTTAGTTATTTTCACAACTTTTTCATATCTGCAGATTCGCAAAAATGGCAAAAATTACTTATTTTGTTTGCTTCTGTTTTCAAAACGGTAATAGATATATGAATTTTATTTTTTGTATTTTTTACCACAAAGATGATATTTTAGTGTCTGATAGTTTAATTTATTATTTGTGTCCAAGAAAGTGATGAATTAAGTTATCAACTTTGTCGAATTTTGCCATTTTTGCCAATTTGACCATTTCTGGCAGGTTCTTCGGTAATTTTGCGATATCAAAAAAATGGTATAAAATCACAACGCATTGACCGATTTCAATTCTGTTTTTTGTTTTTTGAAGCTTTTATAAAGCCCGATCATTTGCAATCATCAAATAACATGTGTTTGTTGTACTTTTTTTTAGTGTGCTATACCTATATACAGTGCGTCCCAAGAAAAACGAAACCGAGAATCATCGATGTTTTATCATAACTTAGTCACAATTATAATTAATAAATGACACATATTTGGAAAGCTTAGATCCTCCTCTTTAATTTGATGGAACTCATATGATGCATATTTCACGCATGAGTGATTAAAAGCAATTTGAAGAGAGGAAAACAAAAAGTCATTTGGCGGGCGGTATCTGAATTTTAAAGGGAAAATCTCATTTCTAGAAAGTTCAATTTCTGCCCTTCCATATGACATCTCAATAAGGAAAAATGAGCCAGGAATAACAAGGTTATGTTTGTTTAAAGTAATGCTTGCATTTCCATAATTTGATCAAACGGGTTCGTTTTTACTGGCTTATTGCCGTTGCAACGAACAAAGTTGACACAAGACTTAACTCCGTTTCGTTGACGATCAGCCATGCACAAAGAAGACGAAAGACCTGATGCATGGCTGATCTTCAACAAAACGGAGTTAAGTCTTTTGTCAACTATGTTTGTTGCTACAGCAATCCCCCCCCCCTCCCACCCCCCCCCCCCTCCCCCCTTCCCCCTCCCCCTCCCCCCCCCCTCCCCCCCTCCCCCCCCCCCACTGAGCGAATTTTCGGCCAGCGTGATTTTCAAATTTTCGGGAGCAAAAAAAAAAAAAAAAAATTAGTGCTCACTACACCCCCCCCCCCCCCCCCCCCCCTCCCCACTTAGCGCATTTTCGGCCGGCGCGATTTTCAAATTTTCGTTGGCCAAAATCTCATTCTCACTATTCGTTTGGCTCATGTTGAATGCAGGTAGCAGCAGCTATCTTCGAGCACATGGAGAGGGGAATGCGTTCAGAATAGGCCATTTTCGTAATGTAACCAAATTTAATGCATAAGTCTTTGTGAAGTGCCTCAATACAAATTATTTCATTCACCTGGTAAGAATAATAGTATTTCAATAGACAGAATCCAAACTGCATACATGAGTTGTTGTCAGGTTGGACAAACATTATGGCTTGACCTACCTAGCAACACTTGATATATGCAGTTTGCATTCTAACTATTGAATTACTATTATTCTTATCAGGTGAATGAAATAATTTGTATTGAGGCACTTCACAAAGACTTATGCATTAAATTTGGTTACATTACGAAAATGGCCTATTATGCAATGATGAAATCGAACCCGATCTTCTCCGAGTAGTTCCGATCCTACTCGAGTGTCCAGCCTTCGACAGACCAGATGAAGAGTGGGGTGATCGTATCATCAGAGAAATGGCAGTAATCTTGATCCTGATGCATCGAAATGCAAAGAGAAACATCCAAGTGCTTGGTAATGACAATTCAAAAGTGGCTTGAAGCATAATGTTCCCTGATATAGTTAGGCCAGCCCCCCCCCCCCTCCACCCACCCGCACTCAGTGTTATTTAGGGTACGCATATACATGTTTCCTCCCTTTGAAAGCACCCCCTATCTCCGGTGTGTAGAGTCAATACGGGATTATTACGGTCAACTACAAATATTTAGTTCGTAGGGGTCTACTATTTCCAAATATCCAATTACTTTACGATCAAATACATTTTTCAGTCGTGAACATAACGAAAACTTAAAATAAATGGACTACAATGATTGTTTTTAGACTGATTTAAAGCACAGAATGAGTCTGGATAACAGAGACTATTGGACCATTAGACAAACTGTTTAAATTTCGCGTGCAAAAATTTACGGGAAAATGAATTTCTCAGTCGTAAATTTATAAAATTGACTTCAACTGGTTGATTTTAGACTGATTTTATAGCAAAGAATGAGTCTTGATAACTAAGACCATTGGACCATTCGATAAAATATTTTATTTTCCCTTGACAGAACGTTGGTGGGATAAGGATTCTGATCTTTTAGCCAGAGTGATTAAGGTCTTCGTACAGGCATTCAGGAATGAGCTGAAGTTTTATCTGGACAATAATGCGTCGATACCACCTAATAACGCATACTTTGAGATATTGAAACAGGTTCGTATGTTTGGGAAACGGAAATGATTTAATTTTCAATTTAAAACTGCTATTGGTCGTTCTGTCTGTCTGACTTCATATTTGTTTTCATGTGAGTGTGTGACGTATTACGTAATTTGAATATTAGGTGTGAAATGCATTGTGATGTAGACCTATATCAACAGATCGTAACAAAGTAGCGAAGTGATAATCTGAGGCATACTGTTAGGGATAGGTTCAACATTTTACCTTTCAACTCTTTCTGACCTGTCAGCAACCTTTACTGTTACCCTCTTGAGGTTTATTGTTGCACAGTCAGTGCAGAATGTAACACTCATTGATACGTGTTATCCTACCCTTGTAATAATTTCATTTGTATAGAAGAAGAATGATAAGGAAATTATTAGTGTTTGAAATATGAGATCACTAAATCTATGCTTATCTCCAATCTGCAGTTTAGTCAGTGGATTGTGACGTTGTCACCGATAACTCTTCCGTTTGTCGTGTACAAAAATATCAATAATTTCTGTTTTTCTCCTTGGCGCTTCTTCTTTGGGACACTACTCAAAATATTTTTATGGATAGCATATTATTATAAGTCCTTTAAAGAGGATAAACCCTCCTGAATCATACATTTTTGAAAACGTGAAATTTTAGTCATTATGTGTGATTGAACAAAAAAAAGGGAAAGTTATCCGCCATTATATTCCACATACTAAGAATCTTGCTCTACGATTGGTCAAAAGTAAATCACGTGATGAAAGATAGTTCGCCCATTATTGATGGGAGAAGCAAAAACTTAGTAACACAGTGCAACGCACTTTCACTGAAGATAGAGGTACTATCTACACATGGCAACGCACTTTCACTGAAGATTATCCAAAATCGCACTAAAACAAGCGTAATTAAGCGCGCATTAGCAATGAGCGCAATTGAAGCAAACACATGCGCGCACCGTACCCTCAAGGGGTTGGGTTAAACTTTTAACTTTTTTGGTTTGAATTTGGGCCTGTACTGGTGTCTTTCATGTATAGATGCATACACGTCCTTCTCTTTTTGTAGTTAAATTGTTTTAGATATGGAATATAAAGCAAATAATCACCTTTTGGTTTCAGGCGATGGCAAACTATCACTTCCTCGTCGATCAGAATGTATACGCTATCTTTCCTCAGCTTCGCTTCGGAAAAATAGCTACATCTAGATCGCCTCGGAAGTGATAGTTTGTCCCATCACCTTCACCAACGGTAGTTATTTGCTTACTACATCCTCGAGACATTACCGATTTAGCCAATTTGAAGAGCGCATGCCTGTAGTAATTACAAATTTAAAAAATGCATAGCTTTCTCATATTTGTCCGATTTCATTCAGATTTTCACAAGCCTGTATATGCTATCCATAAAATATTTCTACTTTCCTCGAGAGTAGTTTGATATCAAGGTAGGATTTCCCTTTAAATACGTGTCTGTGGACCTGCTCAATGCAAAAATTGTCTTACTATGATGCAATGATGCAATGATATTGAAACAAGTTAATGGATCATTTCACATACAGATCAATGAATCGCCTGGGTGCAAGGTCCGAGCGAATCAGTTTTACATCCTTAAACCAGGAGATGAAGAAACAAACACGAAGATCGCGAATCATCTTCTTGAGTATCATCGACGGCGTTCGCCACCCCCTCTCCTGGTATTTATTCAGTCTTCTTATGCTTCATATTTTATAGAGAACATAACACTACACTACAAAAATCAATCAGGAAATTATACAGTATGGGCTCACGGTTGTACCATGTGAGAGGTGGGGGATCGGGGATTGGGAACTGTTGGTATCTGTTTGTGTCTGGGTAGTCCTGGAAGGACTGGTGTAATCTTTCTTGAGCTAATAAAGGTAATACAAAATGTTGGTATATTTTGAAAATTGGGTGGAAAAGTGGTTCTTTACCATTTTGATATATTTGGATGCCCCTGTGGATATATTATAAGCACTAGAAAATTTAGACCCTAAAACACTTCTTGCTTTCGAGAAAAATTGAATCCAACAATTTACCAGTGCTCCCGGTAAATTTTGATAAATTTGAAATAGCGCCTACGGACGTACAATGGTAGCTGCGACCATGACAATCTCAGAATATGTAGTTGTGATATATCGTTTTCCAAACGGGAATGGCTAATCGGTCGATTGTAGTCAAGAAACATTGTTGTATAGCTTAATAAATATCTAGACCTTGAGAGGGAGCTATACAACATAAAGAGGTTATTATTTACAATTTCATAACTTTAGACTCGATTACAACCGCCGACAACGATAACTGAATATTGTAGGATGGTATATGCTTCAAATATATTCATTTGAACCAAATTCATAAACATATACCAAAACTTTGTTTACCTTTAATGTATTGTGTACATGATAAAGACACTTGAAGGCAATAAAGTAATCAAACTACTCAATATCTCTTTAAAACAAAGATCACTCTCTACTCTTTTATTTAAACAAGAAGAAAAACACATGTCTCACAAATTGGTTACTACTTGATATAATTATATTATCGACAATAAATCAAATCTGTATC
>JAVYIG010008234.1:0-91640 GCA_035222895.1 Strongylocentrotus droebachiensis | reverse complement strand
TATCCTCGTTAAGATATTTTTTTAGATTTAACGAATCAGTTATTAGGCCTACTGCTATTTAATTTTAGGTGTCATCAATAATTGTCACTAAACTAAAGTACCGATTTTAGTGAAATCAGTTGAGTTTGAAATGTTGCATGAGAATTAATAGAATAGGTTCAATACACAGGACACAGCCACGATAGTAATGCAGCTGTGTGTGAATTAGGATAGACTACAGTACAAAACTAGTCTACATCAGTCCCGGGATTTGATCAATTTTTCTATGTTCAAGATATTTTATAATCCCCTTTTTTAATTTCTCAGAAGTCCAAAGAGATGAGAGAAAAAAAGAAGAAAAAACACCCCCCTTTTTTAAGAAATTTCGGGTGAAAAGTCAAAATACACCTCCTTTTTTGTTAGACTTAGTCGCACGAAAAGTACCCCTTCACCGGACATTTTGGTAACACGCATGGTATCCCTCCGTTCTCGGAGTGGGGGGGGGGGGCAAATGTAGATCAATGTCTTGTCAAAGGACATTAGTACCGAGGCGGGACTCGAACCGCGGACAGTCCGGCGACGTATCCACTCGACCACGACACCTCTATTGCAATAATGTTTTTCATTATGCAAAGTAACATAATATAGGTGAACTCAATTTGGGTCGCTTTTGTATAACGCCCTTGCATTTTCCCTACACATAACTATCTACATTAATTTTCCCTATACCCTGCTATTATAAGTACGGCAGCCCAGAGCATTTTGATCAAACGAACGAGGTACCAATATCTGAGTATTAGAACATTCATTTCATTCATTTCATTGCGTTTATTTCCATTTCCAACAAAATAAATAAAGTACATGGGATTGCATTGTACATAGTAAAATATAACAATGAAACTTAACAATATATTTGTAATTGGTCACAGTGTACAATAGGCATATAAAACAGGTTGGTCATGGAGGGGACTGCTGAAAAGCTGGGCTTGTAGATTGCAGCCCCCTATAACTTATAGTTGCAAAAATAGTATATCAATAATAAAGGAACGCACAAATACATAAACCAATGAAACATAACATAGAAGGAGTGAAAGGGACAGGAGAAAGAAGGGAGACAACGAGAGAGGGGGAGGAACCATTATTCAAATATGGATGTCTGTTTGGGCCCCTCTGCTGCATGTGGCCCCTGGGACCTGTTAAAAAGGGCCCGATATGCATTTTGATCGAACATTATTTTACCACATGAAAATCATTAAAACAAAATCTTGGTTCATCTCAAAAATTACCGAATGGGCCTTGCCAGACAAATTTCTGCTGCCCAAAGGTACCAACAAAACCGATCAGGATTGCTCGGGTTAATCTTACAGACGGAAACCAACAAAACCGATCAGGATTGCTCGGGTTAATCTTACAGACGGAAATCATGACAGACAATTTTCTTTCTTTCTGCAAAGGGGCAGGGGCCGGCAGACACAGCCCCCCCCCCCCCCACCCCCCGTGAAATGGTGAAATGAATATTGAATATTAATGTACATTTTGTTTAAATATTAATTCAATAACAAAATAAAGGAGGGACATGGAGTTATACTACATCAATATGGTGAATATCAGAATTATATTCAAGACATAATATGACCTCATTTTAATCAACGGCTAAAAATAACACTGCACAGGCCTGCAATTATTTTGTACATTATTTTGCCCGTTTCTCCAAAACCACAATCATGTTACATTCTGAGTCTCAGAATCTCTCTCTCTCTGTATATCAGTCCCTCCCTTCACCCCCCCCCCCCCTTTAATCTACACTCAAACAATAATGGAGTAGTGGAGTAACTGGTATTAGTCTTCTGGTGTAAAGCGATTTAAGATGTATACAGGAAACGTTACTTCATTAATTCTGTCAATGCCCTAAAACTCTTCCTTTATGACAAAAGTTGTTTGAATTTAAAGGGGAAATGACCCAAAAGACAATCATATCGTTTCCTCATTAAAATGTGTAGTTTGAAGTTAACACAATTCTTGAATTTAATTTACGCATAATGTTGGCATTCCTCTGTTTAAAATCATTATATAGATGCAGATTTTAAGGTTCAAATTTTAACTTTGAAATGTTGTTAACGGTTTATTATATTTGTAAAGCGCTTAGAGACATTAAGCGCTATATAAAAATTAAATATTATTATTATTACTATTATTATTTATTCTTCATATTAATCATGATAATATTTATAACCAAATATAGTGATAAGACATTAGGTCTGGCGATCAAGATTGTCATGATGGTACTATACGGGTAAAATGAATAATTCACACTTATTTCCAATCTGGCTGAAAGTCTTATGATAAAATGAAATCGTATGTACTAATAGACATACGTATAGCATAGTAAAACCAATAGCAATCTTACCGATTTCAGATGACATAATTTCCAGCAATCATGATCGTCGACCATCTAGTAAAGGTCAGCTCCGCTTCCTGACTGGCATGGCATAACGGAATCATGGTCTTAAACTAGCTTATAATATAGCCCTTTCTGTAGCAATATAGTCCTGTACAAAAACTGGTGGACAATGCAAATTGACACTGTGATAAGAGGATACACAATTTCTTGGGGCCATATTTGCCTCACTCGTGTACTATTTATTTTAATACTGATAAGCACACACTTCTGACTCAATAAACTGTAGACGTTCTTACCCAAATCTAATGGCCTATACCAATACAAGCAGATTGAAACCCAATATTTATATTATGCAGCGGAGATGACGATGACCTTAACGATCTTTTTTATGTGAAGCTTGCCCTCAAAATAGTCTCAAGTCAAAGTCCATATCAAGTTCTACCCCAGGAACGCCATTGGGACTAGTCTGCACCCGAGTCTGCAAGCATAGACTCTAAATTTTACCACAGAGCAGCTATAAAGTATAGTACAGAGCATATCGTAGTCTCATAGTGAAGGGCTGCAGGCACTGTTACGCATAACGACTGGCAAGGGGTTTGTGCCTGCACACTACGACGAGATCGACCGACGTCAGATCGACAACGGAATGATCATAACAACAGCACAACATTTTAAAAAATTCATAAAATCGACTAGCAAAGAATCTGCCGGGTTGGAGTCGGTTTGGCGGCGTGACTGAGGTAATAATAATCATGTGCTCGTATAAAAATATTAAACACCAACTTGCGACACATTCTATAACCTACGCTCGATTGTTTAAAGCTTCCTTGGATTGCCGCTGACATTTTGTTACAAATTTATTTCTGATTGATATTTTCTTGAATATGGTCTGGGCCCCGTCTTAAAAAGAGTTGATAATTTGCGATTGATATCAATCGCAACTATGTACATACAAGATGAGACTGCAAACTTGCGATTGATTGGAGGACATGAGATTGATTTGGATCAATCGCAACTCTTTGTAAGACGGGGCCCTGCTGGAGTGGTAAATAAAACAATATCGGAATATAACATAAACCAACACGCAACTAAGAAGGAAGTTAAAGTTTCTTGTGGATGACAGGATGAAGAGAAGCGATAGTTATTTCGAAAGTAAACACAATTGATAAATGCACACTTGATATGATTCTTCATATCAGAATAGTCATGTCACTTCAACAGGCACAAGCAAGATGTGATATTTTAACCCCGCTGTATTCTTTGTTTACTAACTAACTTGTCATAGAAATCTGGAGATCCAATCATGCATCCCCTCCACATGATCGACTTAAGTGAACAAATTGATTAATGCATGCACTCCTCTTGACACTAAGCATGTTAATCTCATGCCTTATTATTTGCATTCATTGATTAAACGTCACTTTAAATTCGCAGCTATTCAACATGTAATGCTAGGAGTCCACTCGGCCGGCGCCAGTTGGTGCCAGTTTGCGCCAATGCAATTTACTGTGGCGCCTAGGGTCGCCAATAATGTGCCTAGTGGCGTGTAGTGGCTCAAACTGCCTCCCAACTGGCTCGTGGTGGCCCGTAACGGCACCAAATTTGAATGTGGCGGCAAGAAAATTTCAAAATGTTTGAAATTTTCGTCGCGCCACTTGCATCGAGCAATCAGCGCCAAGTGTCCGCCAAGTGGCACCAAATGGCGCGAACATATCGCCCTTTGGCGCAAACAATCCGCCTATTGGAATCCACTGGAATGTAATGGCGCGCCAAGTGGCACCTTGTTTGCGCCACTACGCGCCAAATAATTCCAACAGAGGCGGATATTAATGCATGTATTTTTTTCTTAAATTACTATCTACTTTTGCTATTTAATAATTTACCAAACAGCAAAAGTACTTAGCAGTTTAGGAAATAAATTACATTTAGGAATATTTGGTAGACATTTTCTTATTTAACTGCTCAACATTAATACATTTTGCATTCTACAAATAACATTTCAGTACCACACCTTTATCATTTATAGGACATATTAACACAAAGAAATAATTGTCAAGAGTGTTGGGCTTTATTACAATGTAATAAAGTTGAGGTTTTCATAACACAATTCAATATGACAAATGTTTTCATACAACAATACAATATGACAAAGAGCACTTTGTTAACCAATGCATCACACCAGTCCATAGTGAAATACAATATCACAATCAATGTTTTTTAAAACAGTCTTTACTCCTGTGCACAAGTACTACAACTCTTGTCTAGACCATCTTATCCTGCCATGCAACCGCTCCCGCACTGTTGAAGTAATACTTGAGCGTATCCCTCTGGCGTTTGGCAATCTCAGTGTCCCTGTTTCCCCTGATGGGCCTGTTCAATCCTCAGTGATGGCGGTAGTTCTCCAAGCTCCAGGGATGAGGTTGTGCTGGGCATCCTCCTGGTCCAACATGCGAACGTCCAGTGCCTGATAGCGCTTCCTGATGAGGTTGTGCAGCGTGACGGCAGCTTCAACAAGCAGGCGGACTGTGTCTTGTTCCTGTCTCATCTGGCAAAGGAATCACTGGAACCGCAGAGCCAGAATACCAAATGCATTTTCAACCACACGCCTTGCCCTGGACAGCCTGTAGTTGAAGATCTTCTGCTGTTGGTCCATGTTACGACGGCCATAGGGCTTCATCATGTACGTCCTCATGGCGAAGGCATCGTCTCCCATGAAGAAGTACGGCATAGGGTGCTCTTCATCATCATGGGGAAGAGGAGCTGGATCTGGGATGCCTAAAGTGCCAGCTTCAATGCACTCCTTCAGTTCACTGTTGTTGTAGATCTGGGCATCAAACTGATGGCCAACCCCACCCACATCGATCCACAGTAACTGGTACTTTGAATCTACCAGAGCCATCAGGACAACCGAGAAGAACTGCTTGTAGTTAAAATAAAGGCTGCCTGATTTGTTGGGCTTCTGGAGACGGATGTGCTTTCCATCATAGGCTCCCAGACAGTGAGGAAGATTCCATCTGGCTTCAAAATCACCTGCAACCTCAAGCCAGCCTTCATTGGTTGTGGGGAGGGAGATGACTTCTGCAGCATACTCATCCACTATCGCTCTGGCTACATCAGGGACAAACTTCTGGATGGTTTCCTTGCCCACTCGGAAGTTGTAAGACAGCTCGGCATAGGTGGCCCCAGTGGCGAGATGGCGCAGGAAGACGGACAACTTGAGACCAGGGGGAATGGCCTTCCTGAAGTGGGTGTCCGTCTTCTGCAAGTGGGGTGTAAGCCTGACCAACAGGTCATCAAACATCTCTGGGGACACCCTGGTGTAGTTCTTGAACTTCCTCCTGTCATTCTCCCTCAGCTCTTCCATCAAAGTGTGGTACTGTCCACGTTCGGCCCTCAACTGTGGGTGAAGCATGGGTCTAAACAACCAGTTGTGCTTCCTTTTCTTCTTAGGAGGCTCTTCTTCTTCAGGATTGGCCAGCATAAGTTGATAGGCAGTGGCCACCTCAGCATCTCTCATCATCTTCTGATGGAGCAGCATCATCACTCCAACATTATCAAAAGCCTCAGACATATCAAAATTGTAAATATTTAGTAGAGATGTTGTTCATACAGCAGCTGAGGAGGGTCTGAACCAGGTAGCCGATGGCCGGTATTTATATAGTCGGCAAGTAGCGCCAAGCGGCGGCAAGTTCAAACCAATTTGGCGACCTTTGGCACAAACTAATCACCAAGTGGCGCAAAGTAGCCGTCTATTGGCGCGAATGGCGCCAACAGGGTGCATTTTGGAATCAAATGGCCGTGTAATGGCGCGAACTGGCGCAAACTGGCGCAACATTTTGGAGCAAGCCGGGTGGCATTTGGCGTACGCCATATGGCACCCAGTTTATTCCACTTGGCGACACATGCCGAGCGGACATTAATTCGGCGCCACAGCGAGCCACTACGCGCCAATCACATAATCTTTGGCGCAAACTGGCACCAACTGGCGCCGGCCCAGTGGACTCCTAGCATAATGTGCAGGCTTCGGCTATATACTATTATGGCATATTGTTTACAAAACTGCGACATTCCCGTTTTCAATAGTTAACAAATTATTATGTAAAAACTATGTAATGTACACAATATGAAAATAATATACGAAACTACGGCCGTCAAAAAATAGCTTTCATCATTTTTTTGTTGTTGAAAAACTTGTTTGGAAGTTTCAAGCAATTTCATCCTTTTTAAATATCTTAGATAATTATGAACATGATAATCTCATGAAGTATCTTTCACACTAGGGCACCAAGAAAAACAAAATGCAAATCCTTTTGCACACTCAACGTCGAAAGAATACATATCGCAAACCGTGAGGGGATAATTTGACATAATTCAGGGGGGGCGGTGGAGGCGTTTGCCCCCCCCCCAAAAAAAAAAGCAGGCCAAAAAGAGAGATAGAGAAAGAGAGAGAAGAGAAAAAAAGTAAGAGGACGTAGGAAGAAAAAGGAGCAGACAAAAAAAAATGACAAAGGCTGTGTTAAAAATATTATAAAAGAAACATCAGATATGCATCATAAATTATCCTTTATTTAAAAAATGTAATTGTGAAAATTTATGAGCTTTGAAATCTATAGCCACCAGCCCAGCCCAGCGCAGTTTGCCTGTTCGTCACAGAGGTCCAGAATTCTACTACAAAATAATTCTAGCTGCGCGTTTGACAATTTTTTACCGGGGGAGAAAAAGGCTGCAAAGCTGTTTCCATTTATGAATATTCCAATATTCCGACTGAGTTTTTTATCCTAAAACTCACATACACTCCACACAAATTATACATGGTTTATCGGATAGCCATCAACGCTCAGTTTCACATACCTATAATGATAACGATCAGTATTGTTATTTTGATTCAAAACGGCTATAATGTATAGAAATGATCTTGTGCTATCAAAACACAAACCTAGTGTCGATTTAAAATCTTTGAAAGCCTGTTCTATGTCTTATTTTCATGGAAAAACGGTTGGGAAAATGATTGGGAGAATTTACTGTTAGAAGGGGTTGCACAGTGACGCCTTCAAAGAAACCATAAATATCTTTGTGGTTTGAGAATTTTTCATGATTTTTTGCACGTTAGAGGGTTAATACAGCAGAAGGAATATAATAAGTAACATTTCATACACAAATTACGCAGTTTTTCCATCAACCTTCAACAATGTTACCGAGTCACTTTAAAAACAAACACATAACACCTGATATTCAGGAGAGTTGAACCACCACCTGAAACTATTGAGGACGGGTGCATAATTATGGTTAGCCGGGTACACTTGACGCCACTCTCTTTTTGTATTAAAATGTCTAGCACAGCAGGCTGATGTCCATACGCTATGATCTGGATATTGAATTACTGGCCTATATTACAATACGGTAGCTGCACTCTTATAACTTCAAATCTAAGTGTGTTTTTTTAAAGGATCATCAACTCTCCTCTATCTCCAATGTGTCATGAAATTAACAGAACTTGTACGGTTTTCAGTATCATTTTTGTTTGTGTCCGATCTATTATAAAACCCAAGGATTCAAACTTCATAGAACTACAGTTACTCATTAAATCATCGTTAAACATCTAGTATGATACAGTGATATAAAGCATTGTAGGTGAATAATCCAACACATTACATTTGTTTTCAAGATATCTAGGAAATGATAAATGTAATTCATTCTTTCCAAACACTGTCTTGAATGAAACTGAGATGAAAAATACACAATACATTGCAAGTTTTCCTCATAAGTCATTAACAACGCTAAATGTGTATAGATAGTTATATCTTTAATCTATATCAATTTAAATCAGGCAGTTAACTGCAATATAGTTGTTAACTTTTTATTTGCCTTGACTTTTGCCATGGATTGCCTCTTCATAAAATTTCCAGGTAGAAAAACTATGTATAGAGGAAATGAAAGAGCACAATATTTTCATAACAGAACATTTATTTGAAGAAAAAAAATCGTCCAGAACTGGCTAGAATATCATTACATAAAATCATTGAAATGAATGTAGCGGCCATTGACATTTATCTGAGATATTATCAATATTTATTTCAAAAAATACAAGTAACCAAGATTTAGATTCACCAATCCTCAAGATCATCAAAGTCTATCCTGTGTTAATTCATTTAAATGGCGGCTGCCCAAGCTAAGGACAATAAAACTTTGGCAAAAAAATCCCAGATAAAACATAAATCATGAAAAATATTGTCAAGATGAAGATAAGTGTTCAAAAATACTGATGTTAGACTAACAGGGAATCGCAATCCTGGAAGCATGAACATGATGCTAAATCGCAAGAGCACAAGCTGGACTGAAGGAGCTAGAAAAAACATAAGCAATAATTGCTTATCGTAAATAACGAGTGAACATATTCACGCTTTTGAGCACTTACTTGTACTTGCAAGCAATTGCTAGATTTCGTGAATATGGATTCAAGCAAAAGACTAGCACAAGCAATTCCTACTTTTCATTGAATTGAATTGAATTGAATTTCTTTATCGTCATGCACAAAATAAAATGAAGGCATAAAAATCGTCTTACGGCTCACATTCTTTCATGTTCATGTTCTCAATTATTAATTGGATCGATAAAGAGAAAGGGTAATTTTTGTAAGAAAAATGTTTTATCATTATTAATCTCGCAAGACAAGAGGGGGTGGAGCTTTAAATTGGCACATAGGCCCACTAAAATTCGATTAACTGGTGGGCTATAAAATGGATAATATGCAATTTAAGTCTGTTTACCCATTTAGTTTCTATTACTTTCTTCTGTGCATAAAACCTAATCATTATAGGAGGAGCAAAAACGATAAAGTAAGAACATAGGCCTATATCATTCTGAGAAATGAGGGGGATGTCTTTTCTGTTCAAAATGTATTGTGTTGGCTTGACTTACTCACCCAATATCATTTTACATCAGAAACAAAATGAAAATGGATGGGAAATCTTCAAATTGGCAAACCCTTTGCAAATGTCTCCCTGGATAATCATAAAGAGGATAACACGATATGGGAAACATAATATCACTAGCGATTATGGGCCCATTGTCGAAAATTGAATAATAGATAAGGATGAAATGCTAACAGTTGGGAGACGGGGAATTGGCGATAACTCTTGCCATGTTGATGTGAATAAAATGTAATCGAGATGTCTTCGCAGACGTTTTGTCGACGAACAGTGGAGTAGCTATACGGGGAGAGGGGGAGGGGGGGGGGGTATAGGGGTGAAGGACACGTACCCCATAACAAATTATGAACAAGAGAAAACGTAGGATACAGTGAGAGACAGGAAGATAAGACATCCAACACTCTCCCTGCATGACGAGGTCACGTGTATCCCACTCATACTTCATTCATCTAAACAGAGACCAGCCCCCCCCCCCCCCCGGCCCCCACCAATCCGGTCGGGAATTACACTAACAAGTTTGCCCATTCTAAGAATAATTAGGGTTTTACTTTTGAGAATAACTTTTATACGGGGAAATTTTCGTCCAAAGTTAACAGTTGTCTGACAGGAAATACAAATTAAAAAAAAAAAAAAAGTAAAAACATTGTTTTTTACTTTTAGTCGAGTTAAACTACACTGGTTATACTTTATACTTGTGAACGGAATCCAATTTTGTTCTAACATTATTTTATAAAATTAATAGCAAGACTTCTATACTTTCGAATTAAGGGGTAATTTCCAAGTTTAAACCCATTGAAGTACATTACTTTACGTAAGTAAAACTGTTGCCTTTCTTCTTAAGTTTTCATTTCTCAATGTTCTTGATTAGAACGGCTTTAAGCTATAGACACATGTGTAGAAAATGAATGTAAGAAACCAAAGCATCAGACCTCCAAAAAAAAAAAAAAAAAAAAAAAAAACTTTAATTTTAATTTTATCACGCCTCATGTTCTGGAGGTGTTTTCATGATGTTAAGTGCGCTATATTCATTGTGTGCTATACCTAACACGCATACTTTCTTTTCAAGTTTTACTTCTCAATGTTCTTTAATTAATGACCTGTGTTCTGGATATGTTTCATGACATTAAGTGCGCTATAATACCATTCATTATGAGCGACACCTACTTTCACTTTAAAGGTAGATCCATCATCGTGAATGCACTTGAATACTGAGAATACTAAAAGTAAAAGGAGAAAGGGTGCAACCTCAATCAACACATGTTCTTAAATTATTTCTAAAAAATAATGATGGACTGAATTTGTGTTCTTCATGCATTGTGTCAAAATTGTTTAAGCATTATCTAAGCTTTCCTGAACATCGAAACATTAATTCTCTCTTTATCTAAAATATAAGAGTTTTTGTTTTTCATTAATCGAAAATGTTTTGATGGAATGGGGCCCTTTTCCTTCGCATGCATTCATGTGCCTATTGATATACAGTGCGTCCCAGAAAAAATGAAACCGAGAGTTATCGATGTTTTATCACAACTTAATCACAATTATAATGAATTTGGAAAGTTTAGATCCTCCTCTTTCATTTGAGGCAACTCATATGATACATTATGATACATGTTTCACGCATGAGTGATTAAAAACAATTTGAAGAAAGGGTACAAAAAAGTCATTTGGCCAGTATCTGAATTTCAAAGAAAAAAAAATCACATTTCTAGGAAGTTCGTTTTCTGCCCTTTCAAATGACACCTCAACTACGAAAAATTAGCCAGACATACCAAAGTTCTGTTTGTTTAAAGTAATGCTTTCACTGGCTACCTGCCATAGCAACAAATAACAGACTCCGTTTCGTTGACCATCAGCCATGCATAAAGTCTTTCAACTTCTTTGTTGTTGCGGCGGACAGCGAGTGGAACGAATTCGTTTAATAAAATTATAGAAATTATTGGAAAATCCTGGATGTGACTTATTTCATTTAAAAAAGACTTTAGTTTAAAAAAATTATAACATTTGCATCTATTAGATTTATTGACATTTCGCACTGATCATTTAAACTGGTAACTGCACCATATCTACAAAGATTTTAAAATTAATCTTAAGTAAAGTTGTGGTTTGAATGAATACAATCGTAATCGCTATACTGGAATTAATCCCTGTTGGAATGAAACGTAAATTCTCGAACGAAGTTTTTACCTTTCTTAAATGGAATATAGTGCCTTTGATTCCAATGTGTCAGATCCAGATAAATATGAATTTTGAATTAAGCTCTTTATACTTAAAAACGTTTGTAATCCATCAACATCACATAGGTATAGCTGTACATAATATATTTAGACAGGTGCATAATATCGATCAAATCAATATTTGACAAAATGATAAATGATTGATATCTGTTTGATATACATTCAAGGACCGCCGAGCATTTTTGAGAGTAAGGGGCTGAACAGTGAACAGGCTCAGTCCCGAGGGTCAGTTCTGGAAGAATTTTCGGGATGGTGCGGGTTAGGGCTCCAGGGGCCACCAATATTGGCTTCTGTAGCGAGCAAGGCTAGCGATTCATTAAACATATATATTAGTAGAAATAGTAGTAGTATATATATATATAATATATATTTATTTTTTTGCGAAAGAGCGCAACGAACTTGTAAGAAAATGTGCATTCTGTAGCTTGAACACTTTTGACCACACAGGCAAAATCATGGGGCCAATGATTATCGTTAATCGAGATTTGTAAATTTAGGAGGGAAGGGAGACGGCCTCTTTTACAGATTTTGATACATCTCCCATGCATTCTTTTTGAATAACTGACCCTTTATCGGGCCCTATTTGAAATTATAATTTCACACAATCAAGCATGTGCCTCATAGTACATAAAGAATCAATATACTAAAAACGCAGTACTTTAAATATTGATGCATTGTGTGACCGAGTAAGAAGTATTAAAAATGTTGTTATTTTGAACTATGCATTCTAGAGCATCCTACAGCCAAATTATCTTAACGGTATATAGGGCCTATACTGAAGGAAACAAGTATGGGGCTGCAGCCCCCGCAACCCCCAGGGTTCCGCATCCCCCATGACTTTTTGTTTTTCTAGAAAGCCTTCTCTGCGGTTTCAGAGTTGAAATCGATTATATTTATATAAGCAAGTTGCTTATTCGCCTATAATTCATATCAATAAATTGGTAGAATAAAAGGTGTCCATTTTAGTTAATTGATTATTCAAGTTACGTGAATATATTGTAGACAGATACAATTTCATAAGCCTTCTGTGTGGTTTCAGAGTTCAAATCAATTCAAAGTATCATTCTGAGCAGTAGCTTGTTCGTCTATAATTCACATTATTCAATTGATAATAATATAATAAAAACGATGCTTATAAAGCGCATACTGTTGGTCTTTACACAAACTTATGATTATAAATAATGAACGACAAAATAATTTACTCTAAAGACCTTCCATAATTACTAACATACCAGTTTCATAAAAACTTATACATGTAAGACTATTAATTCAACAGTTAAATTTACACAGTAATTTGTCTGTTAATGGTAAGCTAAACAAATAGCTTGAATTTTCGCTTCCTTTCTCATTTTGTTTGTCATTCGATGGTAGGGGAGTGCATTACTACTCCGATGCTGCGAAAATGTTCCAAGTATGACCATGCCAATTGTTAGCAATGCGATTTTAAAGATTGTTTTTACATCATAATCATGATGTGCAAAGAAAGAATGAAAATTGAGTTCATTGAGACCCATGTTTATAAATATTGAACAATTATTGTTTGTTGTGCCTGCACATGTACTTCCTGCCAATATTTATAGTTCCAGAGCTGCCTCCGACAGTATTCTGCTCACTCGATAATATATTTTAGGACGACATGTTTCGGTTAGAGTGTATAATGTTCATGGTAACACCTTATTCGTTGGAGTGTAATATACGCATCACATTATGATACAAGTTTCAGGGAACCACATTTTCATAAGCCAGCACTATTTCGTGGTCTCTCATTAGATGTTTATAACTGGTAAATGTTTCTTCTTTTTTTTATCAGTACAAATGTAATGGTAATAACTTGAGATCATTTTTCATCTCTCATTATTTTGCTCCCAGCGCTTAATGATTTACTGTTTAGCAAAGAAGAACAATATTTGAAACAGCTTAGAAAGTGCCAGAATATTACAATAGTGTTTTGCTTTCCGCTATACAAAATCAAATAAATCCGAAAAAATGCAATCGTGGGCTAAAACGTTTACTATAGGCTTTCATTTCGTCATGTATTAGATTCGTGGTATGTTTATGCATGAAGAGCAAAATGATATCAACTGACAACAAAAAACACCCTCTAGATGACCAATCAAGTTCCTCGATTGCCAATTATGAGACTATTGATGACGCATGTTATAATCCACTACAAAGTCTAAAATATGCGATAATTCGGCCTACATAATATTATTATTATCACCCAATTATGCGTTTTCTATTGCAAAAATGAAGGAAAAAAAAGTGTGGATTTTTTCCTCAAAATTGTACTACACAAGTCTTGTATATAATTATCTATAACAATCAAAAACATAAAAGTGAGTTCCCTATAACTTGGTGTGATTTGGTAAGTCATTGTTACAAAATCCAGAAAAAAACACATGATAATTATAATTATTTCATTTTCACTCAGTGAAATATCATTCAGAATCAAGATATCTTTGAACACAGTGCATGTATTAAAGGTGCATTATTTTCATAAACCGTCTACAAGAGAACAACCTTTTTTGTGCAAGGTTTACTGAAGACAAATAAGCTTAAAGGGACAGTTGAGTTCTTTTTAAGGACCGCAAATGCCTTAAAGTGCATGGTTATTGCTCTTATTCTTATTTATGACACTTATAGTGCCCTTTTAAAATCTAAAATTGCTATGACGGTAATTTTAGACCACGAAATGTGTGAATTTCGATTGAATACGATCATACTAATTCAGCTCTAATTTCAAAAAATTAAATACGGTGACCGTTAAATTAATTGATAAATATATAGCCCGGCTGGTCGTGCGTGTTATAACCAACACGAAAAAAGCCAACAAAAAGCCAATATTGGCATTGGCTGGAATAAAACGTATAAGGCTCTTGCCTCTTTCTCGTTTTTAAACGGCTGGTTCAAAATTACTGAATATTTGTGGGGCACCACAAATATTAGAAATGGTTATAATAAGATATTGCAGCCGTCTTTGAACCGATTTTGATCAAACAAAGATGATTTTAAAATTGTATGTTCTTTCGAATTTGACACTCAGTTTTTCATTATCTCACAAAACAAAATGTAGCGACCTCTGCAACAAAACGCAACTATCCCTTTATTGATGACATTTTTTTGCTTGCAAATATAGTATCGGTGCATGGGTTTGCATGTTGATAGAGAGTACACATATTTTTAAAACTGATATACATCGCAGTGATTAGAGAGAGCAAAACTCACGAGAGAAGAGAGAGAGAGAGAGAGAGAGAGGTAGGAGCGAGTTATAATATATTTGGGGGAAAATGAGAATCAAACAAAGAGAGAGAGAGAAGGGGTGGGGAGGGAGAGAAAGGGAGAAGGGCAGGGGAGAGAGAGAGAGAGGGGGGGGAGGGAGAGAGAGAATGAGAAATACAAAGGCGAAACAATAGACAAGGACGGCGAGGGAGAGATAGAGATGGTAAGGAAAGGTATAAATCTTACCTTTCTTCATCACAACCACACAACACGGTATCAGTAAACGTACATCACACCACCTCCCCGTGCAAGCACCACACAACTATAATCCGGAATCGTCTGCCGTTTGTATACAAATGACCATGGAACATCATCACGATGCATGCTGCATTACCGCGCGCTTTTCTCCTCGACTGCGTATAAAGACATGGGAAGCGCTCCTCACCGCATAGATAACCGAGACACGACCATCTAGATAAGCATCCTTTCGCTCATTCTTTATTCCATCTCAGAATTTCCTCCACCCTGTTCCAGCCCTGGCTTTATTAACTCCCATCCATCCTCTCCTGGCTATGAATTTTAAGGAGGAGGTAATATCTTCTAGTCCATTTTTCGATGTTATTGCGGGCGTCTTGGTTTTCTGCGATGAGAGGAACGTACGTCTGAGCATGGAACTACATCATCACATACAATGCTTGTACAACTCTTGTGGAAATCTCAAATCTTGTGGATAGGTGGTGCGTGCGCTCTGAAATTAAAATGAGCCCGCGATCATGGTGTAGAATAGCCGACGTGCTGTAAGCTGTTTGTAACTGGAGTCTCGGTATAGCTTGGATGTGCGAGGTCGGCACGAATTTGATCTCGTACTAGGAAGCCCCGTGAATATTCGTATTTCACGAAAGCGTTACCTTTATATCAAGCCCGCAATACATTCATAATCACACACTTCAAGACTATGTTTACGGCATCAGTACATTGAAGCCTAATTGATGTTTTGTCTCAAAATCTGTATATGATTTGAGAACATACCCCCTTAACTTTACTCTTCAAATAGGCCTATAATACGCAATTTAAATGAAATTTAATATAATACTAATTATTCGGAACAAAGTTAGGGGCCTAGTCTTGATGATAATTATAACAACTGTATATTAGAGAGTAAATGAAATTAGAATAAGAAGAATTCTATGAAAGTCAGATTAAATGGACCTTGGATTCACATGATTGTGTTTGTTGTTCCGAAATCAACTACACTTTGAGAATTATCTTTATGTCTTTAAACATGACAGAGCGATTAAGCCAGTCACTGCCACCATTTCGATCAAAGCGTACTCTTTTAGATTATTCTTGAAAATATAAAAAAAAAGGGAAAAAGAAAGAAGATAAGAAGATATGCCCGGTAAATATTTATTGTTCGACAGAAATTCTGTACGGGAAATGGTAATAATTATAACTCGTTAATTTCTCGTATTTCATGATTATTGCATTGACGACTTTCGTCAATGAATGCCTTGTTTTTGTTCGGATTCTGAATTCTTATTGCATTGACGTACTTCTTCCGCCAATGCCTTGTTTTCGTTCACGTTATGAATTCTTTTTTTCTACTTAATCTTATTTTTCAAATTCCCATTATTTTCGCACGCAGTGCTTGTGAGCCTCATCCAGGTCCATGACTGTTTCTTTCCCATAGTCTCTATCTCTATGATTTCATCGTTTTCCGAAATCACTCATGACTTTGTGTGACCGTCCAGGCGCCATTTTGTCTATTTCAGGCCGTTTTGAGGCCTTTCCTTCGGCCTACATGTATTGCTCTGTAGGGCCTATAGAGTGGTGACTCTCTCTATAAGTGTGACGTCACCAAAACAATTATTGTTGGAGTTTCTAAAATAAAAATCTTCATTTTCCGAAAGAGCATAAAAAATAATGTCCAAATGTCGAAAACCAATTGAATATGGTTAAGTATTGGCTGAGATATGACCATGTGATTCAATAGATTTCCTAAAGGAACTCAGTGTTATTTTGCTCAGGTTCATAACGAATTCGAATCTGTGATATCATGAATTCACAGGTTATTCGAGCATTAGTTTTGTGCAGAAACAGTTGGGAATTCGAGTACATTTTTAAATAGTTTCAGACGAATTGATAAAAGTAAATTGAATGGCAACATATCAAGATTTCAATATGTTGTCAATTTAAATGAAACCCATATATTTTCGAATTGTGTTTAGGATATACATTTCTTATATTTGGACATGTCGCATGAAAGAATTTATGATTTCCCTTGCATCCTTTAAATTCACATTTCAAGCAATACAATAGTCTTAAAATCAACTTGTTTTACTTGTTTTTAGATTGGCAACATAATTATCAGTGATTCATTTTACGATATGTTGCCAATTTTATGTACCAGCGCAGCGTGCACGCCTATTTCCTGCATGCACCCCTGTGCGGTGAGGGCCCAAGTAACCTGTCTCCTCTTCTTCTTCTTTTTTCATCAATTCAATTCAAAATGGTTTTATCCAATCAATCTCATTTTTTAGCATTTTGAATCTAAAATGGCAGATGGCAGCAGGCAATAATTGTTCCAACATCACGTGTGACTCATTGCCTGGCAACCGAACGACCGTCGCGGCCAGCTAGTTACCATGCACGGGTACTGCACCATTATGGTACTGCATAATGTTTACAGCAATGGGCAGGTGGTACTCCGCGTCTAATAACAAATTGGCAACTTAATTATCATAACATAAATTACAGATTATGGGGCCAATCTAAGTAAAAACAAGTTGATTTTGAGACAATTTTCTTGCTTGAAATATGAATTTAAAGGATGGAAGTGAAATCGATCATGAATTCTTTTATGCGACATGTCCAAATACAAACAAATATCATGAACAATGAAA
The DNA here is from genome assembly GCA_035222895.1 of Strongylocentrotus droebachiensis. Classification (NCBI taxonomy): domain Eukaryota; kingdom Metazoa; phylum Echinodermata; class Echinoidea; order Camarodonta; family Strongylocentrotidae; genus Strongylocentrotus; species Strongylocentrotus droebachiensis. The sequence continues at coordinate 73,975 of JAVYIG010008234.1, read as the reverse complement.
ACTCGAAAATATTTGGAATAGAATGATTGGTTTCATCTAAATTGACAAAATATAATTAATTTAATTCTTGATATGTTGCCAATCAATTTACTTCTGTCAATTTGTCTAAAATTATCTTAAAATTATTTCGAGTGAATGATAATTATGGATGCGTAAAGTCTCTTGCTATTTTCATTTGGCTTATATCACATTTTGTACAAAGTAAATGCTCGAAAACCCAGCTGAATTTAAACACAACTTACGCCCGAATACCCATCTGAGTAGAATTAAAACTAATGCTCGAAATCCCAGTGATTTTCGGCCCAAGATGAGAGCTGTAATTATTCCTCTTCCGTTTTGTATGTATCACAAATTCAAATTCGTGATAATTTTCACGAATTGAATTTGTGATATCACAAATTCGATGTCTTTTTGTCAAAAATTGGGTTTATGAGATAAACAAATGGGAATTAGTGTAATCACTAATTCCATTTCGTGATATCACAAATTCGAATTCGTGATATCACGAAATGGAATTAGTGATATCAAAATATCATTTTAAATAACAAAACAGCTTGCCATACGCACGAGGCGTGCTCCCCTCCCGATTCCATTGTTCCAGAGATGGTTAGTTTAATATCGCAACCTTTCCGCTTCAATAAAGCCCTTTATACAGTATACCAACAAAGAGGAGAGTGTGGCAAAACGTTTCTATAGTTACCATTCTTGTGTTTGATCTAATACTCCAGTTGAAGAGCAATACAACTTCTTATATTTTGTGTTTATTGTATTGTATTTTCTGGTCGTGTTTCTCTCCGCTTTTCAACCTCTCTTCTGTGTTTGTTGCCAAACCCTTTGTAAATAATTGGTCAATTGACATTTAATGTCAATTTAATCAACCTCATCACGACTCAAAATAGGCGAATTGTTTCACATGTCATTTCGGCCATCAGACCATTAGTATAATTTCGTTGCAAGGAATGACGCTTAATGATTGATAGATCACACAAAATGAGTGGGCAAAGAGAGTGGGCGAAGAAGAAAAAGAAGAAGAAGCAGACAGAGGAAGAGAGGAGAAAGAGAACGAGGAAGAGAGAGAGAGAGAGAGAGAGAGAGAGAGGGTGTGTCCTTCGTATACTATTGCTATAGGTGCCGAATGTATAGGTCAATATAGGAACAACACAGGCTTTTTAAACCTTTTTTTTAATGGGGGGGGGGGCGTAGTCGGACCCACTTTGCTCAAAATGGGGTAAAAATTATAACGACTATTATGACTATGCACACGTATAATAGGTCTACATGTACGTGTATGAACAAAATCTGTGTATATTATTATTATTGCCTTCCTAGGCACTGACACAATAACTTCTATGTAAAAATGTGGAATATTGCATAATAAATTATTTTAGAAGACTAACGAAAATAGTAATGGCGTTTCTTCGTAAATTTTCTCTTTTCCCTACTTAAATGGAAAAACAAAAATTGTAAATTGCCACTAAAAACTAGCGTTTCAATATAAATGAATAATGATGAACGAATAGATAGCTATATTACAAGTCATGTAGGTAAATATGAATACATAACATTGATTTCGTGATGAAGTTTACAGGCTATTAACGGTCATTGCATTTCCACTTGAGCAATATATTCAAGCATTATTCTCATCTTCTTTCTTCCTTTCAATACAGCCATTCATAATTATCATAGCATCAGCCTTGAAAGCTTTGTACAAATGCTATTATTACTAGTACTATTGTAAATATTCCAGGTTCGTATATCGCCTAATACATCAACAATGTCTCTATAGCGTTTTACATTAAGACAAAAAGTCTTATGAAGCGACCATTATTTGATTAAACAAAATGAAAAATAATTCGCCTCAGCTTAAAAAATCTCCCATGCAAGCGAAAAAACTTCAATTAAGGGGTTGTATTGTTAAACAATGCAAGTAGGCCTATATGAAGCCTGGTGGGCAGTATATAGGGCTTTGAACCATCAGGTGTTAAAGGCATAATGCACAAGGACTGATAATGATCATAAAACGGGTTGGTAAAAATGTAATATACATACACAATAATCATTCTGATAATCTGCCTTCTGAATATTAAATGAGGAAGAGCGTTGCAAGAAAAACATGTCACGCGCGGTGTATATACGATTCATCGCACTTCGGGGATTTGAGAAAAAAACAACTGATTTCCCTGTTGGTTTGGGTGCATTTTAATATTCTCAGTCTGCCTTAATTCTGATATACCCCGTTCGCCCCAACCCGCCTCAGCCTCGACCCCCCCCCCCCCTCCCCCCCCCCACACACACACACACACGCACACACCGTACATGCACATAATTATACTCTTTGCATACGCACTCCACCCCATTGGCGTAGAAAAGAGGGGAGATGAAAAAAGGATAGAAAGGAAGAGAGAGAGACAGAGGGGGGAGGTATTGGGAGAGAGAGAGAGAGAGACTAGGAGAGGGAGGGGGGGGGGGGGTCGAAGCCGCCTTGAAATGATCTGACGCCTTCTTCACGCTCATCCTTAATCCATGTCCTTGCTCCCTTGCATTTTCCCTCGTTTCAAATCTATTCCATAAAACTATTGTTTTTTCAGTCACATAATTAGTATATTACACTAATTTCTATATCAAATTTCCTCAAAGCCAATCAGATGCAATTATGTTATTATAGCTCGTAACAGTCAATGTAACTTGTCATTAAGTGATACGAAATAATTATGTATATAAAACCGAGACAGGACCCCTAAATGGCTGCACCCGGTCTACGCCTTTGCCAAACTCCACCATAAATCACCCCACCCAGTGCACCACGACAGCATACAACTATTATTTGAATAGCCTTTCCCGCTTGTAATAGCCCCCCCCCCCCCCCCCCCCCACTCAGAGGTCGAAATGACCGCATGCGTGTTGCCAAAATGTCCGGTAAAGGGGTACTTTTCGTGCAACAAAGTCCGGCCCGAGAATTGTAAAAAAAGGGGTGTATTTGACTTTTCACCCGGAGATTTCTTTAAAAAGGGGGTGTGTTTCTTTTTTTCTATCATCTCTTTGGACTCCTGAGAAATTATTCCGAATTTAGGGGGGTACATTGAGCACTTTTCCTGATTTAGGGGGGTCTCCAAAGCAGGAAAAGCCCGCGAAAAGCCCGCGAAAGGGGGGTTCGGAAATGTTGGCAGTCCTCAGATAGGGGGTGCTTTCAAAAAGAGGGTACGAGCATATGCGTACCCTAAATAACACTGAGTGGGGGGGGGGGCCGGGAATAGCCCTCTCCTATTACACATTAATGTGGGAACTTGTTGTTAACGAAGAGGAATGATGGAGATGCTATCAATTTTGAACAAAAGTCGTTACCATAGATACCCTATCTCTATGTCGTATCTATCACAATATTATTTTACCTAAAACTTATTGAAATTGACGTTGGCTTGAAAGCTAATTCTTCCATAACATGCAGACAACCGGAAATTGTTGTAAGCTAATTCTTCCATGAGAGGCAGAAAAACTGGACATTGTTGGCAACTTGACAAGTCATCGATACGATCTCGTTCGAAATAAATTATTCATTTCAGATCTGATAACAACAAAAAACTAATGGGGTTGATGAAAATTAATAATCATATTAATCATACCTGATATGCTTGAGCGTTAGTTACTTTGGCAGCTCGGCTATAACCAGGGTAATATGATTGTGTAAAGCGCCATGAGCGTCAGAGCCTGGCGGATACCGGCGCTTTATAATTTATAACTATCCATATTATTATATTGTAAAAACATGCACCGTGAAGAAAGATGGCATATCTTGTATTTCACGTTATTTTCGCTTTATTTCTTAACCGGAGTCATGTCATTTAATATAAATGTTTCTGATATCGATAGACTTCAACGAATACAGAATCGTGCAGCCCGTATTATTTCAAATGCAAGAAAATATGACCATGTGTCTCCCTTGTTAAAACAACTACACTGGTTACCTGTTCATAAGAGAATAATGTATAAAGTTTCACTATTTGTTTATAAATCCATGTATAACCTTATCCCATCCTATATTTCTAGTCTGTTTTGTCCCATCCAGCAATCAAGATATCCATTACGTTCAAGGTCAGACCCCCTTCTTCTGCAAATCCCCCCCATCAATTCGAAGAAGGGTCAACAAAATATAATTTTTTTCTGGTCCCACTATTTGGAATAGTCTCCCTTTAAGCATTCGTTCCTGCACCTCAGTCGCATCATTTTTTAAGAGAAATTTAAAAACTCATTTGTTTTCTTTGTAATTGTTATTTTTTAGAGTGTAATGCACTTGGAGAGTATATAACTATTCTGTTTATATTTTAAAATGTAAAGCGCCTCGAGCATGTTCATGAAAAGGCGCTATATAAATACCAATATGTGTATGTATGTATGCCAGTGGCGGATCCAGGGGGGGGGGGGGGGGCCCGGGGGGCCCGGGCCCCCCCCCCCCTTGAGAAAAAAAATCATGTAAAATCACGTGATTTTTACCTTTTTTGGGGGTTGGGCCCCCCCCCCCCCCCCGGCGCTCAAGGGGGGGGGGTGCAAATTGAAATTTTTTTGAGGATAAAAAAAAAAGCGAACTTTTGGCCGGCGCGTTTTTCAAATTTTCGGGAGCAAAAAAAAAAAAAAGTTGGGCCCCCTCCCCTAAGAAATCCTGGATCCGCGCCTGATGTATGCCATGTTGACTTGTGGTTCATGTGCGATGTTTAATTTCAAAGCTGAAGCCACAATGATCCATTTTCAAAATCGGGTCCATTAGTGGTCTATTCTGTGATAAATTATGTGGTACATTTTTTTCTATTTACAATACAAGTAAAACCTCTTCTCAGTGCTCTATCAGTTCAACGCCCTCACATAATGTATTGAACCGCCTACTAAGATGATGTAGCTGGAAACAGGAAAGTCTTGAGGGCTGACATAAACCGTTCCTATTTTCACGAAGTGACGGTAGTGAGGAAAATCTGCACGCAAATTGTATGCGATTTTCTTTCACTACCGTCACTTCGTGAAAATAGGGACGCCTGATAGATTGCGGAAGGCTATTCCACATCTTAATGTCGCCTGGCTGGCAGAAGGGCGTTAGCTCGAATTTCAGGTCAAAAATTAAGCGGTAAGCAGAAGGGCGTTAGCACTAAATCGCCTCAAACTTTTATAAAACTGACTTATTTCCGAGAGAAAAAACGTTTCTATTAGCCTTTTAAGTTTTAAACCAATTTTTGGGACGGAAGGCAGTTTAAATATAAAACAAATCTTTAAATGCGAATAATTCGAAAAGTATAGTTTTCGAGGCAGTCGCGCGGCGCCATTTTTTTTTCTGCGGCACAGATTGGGGCTTTAAAAAAAAAAAGAGAGGTCTTGATCTAACCCTAACCCTAAACTTTCCCATAGGCTTAACACGCACCTAACCCCAATCTGTGCCGCAGAAAAAAATAACGCAGCCGGGCGGCGTCTTTTTTATTTACACGCTAGCGAGGGGAATTTCTCGATTAATTCCAATGAAACCGCTCGCGAAGAGTCTAGACTGGATAGGAGAGCTCGCTAGTGCTATACGCTAGACAGTGTGAATTTGCATCGAGGACAAAGTGTGCTTCACTTTCTCTTGAGAATGCCAATTAAACCACATTTGTATGTATTATTGCCAATGTAAATTGTTCATAATTCAGCCATCTGGCTGCGAAGTGCAATCAATCAATCAAACATTCCATGATTACACAATCATTACAAATGGGGCATCATACTAACAAGAGAAAGGCCAACATTAAAACTTTAATACAAGACCCTTTCTGAGGGGTTTGTTTTTTATAATCAATAATCCCGTTTGTAACATGTGGTACAACATTATATAAAGGATTCATTAATGCAAGGCTATCTCGCGAGTCATCTCTCAATTTCAATAACTTTTTGCTTTCCTCATCTCTCAGTTTCTCTTGCTTTCTCGTTACTTCCTTCCAATTGAGCTCCAACTTGATTTCTCTACATCTCCATTATATTCTAGTTTATGCACTATATCTATTCTTCAACTACAGGTAGATGCAAATATTACTCAAAATCTATTATGTAAATCACACTCAGGATACAGCCAATGGACTAGAATTGCTTTAATCTATATTTTACATGTATCATTAATATATGGTTTTACAATGGCTAGGGTGATGAGATGTCTAGGTAATATGTTGATGTGTCTAGCGTATAGCACTAGCGAGCTCTCCTATCCAGTCTAGACTCTTCGCGAGCGGTTTCATTGGAATTAATCGAGAAATTCCCCTCGCTAGCGTGTAAATAAAAAATACGCAGCCGGGCGACGTTAAAGGTAATACAAAGTTTTGGTATGGGGTCATGAATTTGGTTCAAATAAACATATTGGAAGCACATGTGATCCTACAATATTCAGTGATCGTTGTTGCGGTTGAAATCGAGTCTAAAGTTATGAAATTATAAATAATAAACTCATTTTGTTGTATAGCTCCCTCTCAAGGTCAAGATATTAATGAAGCGATAAAACAACGTTTCCTGACTAAAATCGACCGATTAGCTGTTCCCGTTTGGAAATTATATATCACAACTACATATTCTGAAATTTGTATGGTCGCAGCTACCATTGTTCGGCCGGAGGCGCTATTTGAAATTTATCAAAATTTACCGGGAGCACCGGTAAATTTTTATATTCATTTTTTCTCAAAAGCAGAAGTGTTTTAGGAGCTAAATTTTCTAGTGCTTATAATACATCCACAGGGCCATCCAAATAAATCCAAGTTGTAATGAATCACTATCCAGGTATCCACCCGACTCTCAATATTTCCCAAAACTTTGTATTACTTGTCCAGAAGGCTCTGTCACTCCAAGCTGTGGTGGCTGATTCTCAGACTACGTGCTTGTCGACCACTGCATCACTCTTTTTTCCCTGTCTCGAGATATTTTTTGTTAGACCTGTGCATCTTAGCAATAATATCGCGCCACCCCCACTCAAACCTATAATCAGATAATCTTATTTTACTCAAACGTATGTGATCTGTCCTAGTCAAGGATTATACGGTTTCTAAGGGAATACAATGCAGATGCATGGGCTTTTTCATCATGATTATGTTATTACGTTATGATCTAGCTAAAGGACGCAACCTGAAGAGATTTTTCTCTTCGGTTTTTCTCTCAATTTGCAAGTGATGTTTTGTCGGGGAAAAAAAATGCTTATCAAGGTATTTTCTCCCCGCTTGGAGGATGATTTCAAAACTGAAAAATCCCCCCCCCAAAAAAAAAAACAAACTCGAAGACAATAATTATAACGAGATAATAGAGAAGTCAGATAGAAATAGAGAGATGGAGGGAGGGCCGGAAAGAGATGATGATGTTAATTATGGAGAGAGGTGAACTTATTGGAAAAAGGAGATGGAGAAAGGAAAAGAGAGGAGGAAAGTAGGCAATCAATATTAGTAAATGATAAAGGAAATAATTATAGTGGATAAAATAAATAGAGAAAGATAGTAAATAGATCCCTTTCAGTCTCCGATGGACTCTAATTCCTCACCTTTCTACAACTTTCAGGGAGGTTTTCGTGAGAAAAAAAGGGGGGCTGCATGCTGCTCGTTTATTACATAGCGTGAAAATATGACTTGTAATGCAAGTATTTACATACCCACAATTACTCAAAATATTAACTGTCACTCGTTTTGGTCTACTCCGAAACAAAGTAGGGGCGGGGCACCATGATCACACCCGAATCCCAGGCTCTTTTCGGATAGCCTGCACGTTTAATTATATTGCTATACCATTATTCTACATGCACTATTATTATGAACGATCACCTATACCACCCGCGCGCCCGCCTGCCTGCCTGCCTGCCTGACGATTGTACGAGGTGTCGATGCGTCGAAGTCACGACCCTGCTGGAGCCCAATCTAATTATCCCACTAGTGTCCCACAGCCCCGAGCCCTTCATTATCATTTTACTTCCAGACGCCCCGTGCGCGCCCCGTGCAGTACTTGCTAGAGAATAGACAAACGTGACCAAGAATACACAAACGGGAAGTCGTCCCTTCCCATTACCTTGACAAAATCTAATCTAATATTCATAATGTGTAAGTAGTAGGAGCAGATCCATGATTTTGTTAAAGGATCGAGGCGGCAAGATATTTCGAGAAAAAAATTTGTCATCAACTGAAAAAGGGGGACGGGAACATTTACAAAGTTGTGTTTCGAATGGGGCACCTGCCCCCGGCTTTTCCTGCCTTGGAGACCCCCCTAAATTCGGAAAAATGCTCAATTTACCCCCCTAAATTCAGAATAATTTCTCAGGAGTCCAAAGAGATGAGAGAAAAAAAAAAGAAAAGACACCCCATTTTTAAAGAAATCTCCGGGTGAAAGTCAAATACAGCCCCTTTTCTTACAATTCTCGGGCCGGACTTTGTCGCACTAAAAGTACCCCTTTACCGGACATTTTGGTAACACGCATGCGCAGGCGCGGATCCAGGGGGGCCGAGCGGGCCTTGGCCCCCCCCCCCCCCCGCAAAAAAAAAAAAAAAAAAAAAAAGAGAAGAAAGGAAAAGAAGGGAAAGAGGAGAGAAAGGGAAAGAAAGAAGAGGAAGAAGAAAAAAAAGGGGGAAGAAGGAGATCCGAGGAGGGCCGAAAGGGCCATGCCTCCCAGGCTGTTGACCCCCCCCCCCCCCCTCCCCAATACAAAAAAATAAGAGAGAAGGAAGGAAAGGTAAAGAAAAAAGGAAAGAGGAGATACTAGTGTACTGATAGGGAGGGGGGGGGGGGGGGGCTTGGGGGAAATCAAATTCAAACGTGGTTAATTTCTAATTCCACAACGGTGGATTACAAATAATGCTGAAATGACATAATTTCCGAAATTTTTCCTCACTTTTTAGTAAATTATACGTTTGTATGTGTTTGTTGGAAATTGACAAATTCCTAAATTTACAGCCAGGCAAGAAATATGATTCTTGAGATTCCTACATGTCAGGGCCCGAGGTACGGAGGGGATCGGCGAGCCTCGAGCTCCCTCCACCCCCCCCCCCCCCCACTTTTTATGGAAAAAAGGATATTAAAGAGAAACTGATTTTTTGGGGGCTCCTCCCCCTGGACCCCACGCCAAATAGTGACCTGCCAGTTTCACAAAATATTAAGGTATAAAATAAAATGCTCATCTGACCTTAATTAACCGCCTAAAACCCCTGAGCTTCCGGGGCCGGCTCAGTCGCCTCGATCCCACCAGGGGCCCTAAGGCGCAGGCAAGTAGCCACGGGGGGGGGGGGGGGCACGTGCCCCCCCCCCCAAATTTCCAAGATCGTTTGAACTTTTTTAGACCGCGATCGATTACATGTATGTGCCCCCCCCCCCCTCCCCCCAAACATCAAACTCTGGCTACGTGCCTGCTAAGGCGGGCCCCTGAATGCTTATCTGACCGTAATTTATTGCCTTAAACCCCTGAGCTTACGGGGTCGGACAAAGTATCAAAATGTGTTTATCTGACCGCAGGTGCGTAGCCAGGGGGGGTGGGGGTGGCGGTCCCCCCAAATCGGAAGAGGACGTAGGAAGAAAAAGGAGCAGACAAAGAAAATCTTTGAAATTCAGACAAGGATTAAGAGTATAGAGAACGGAACAACGCATCGTCTTCTGTCTCTAATAATTTAATGAAACGTCAAAGCTTTGCGCAGGAGGGGAGGGGGGGGGGTGGGGGGGGGGACTGAATTCAGACAAGGATTAAGAATCGAGAACAGTACAACGAATCGTCTTCCTGCTCTAATGATTTAATGAAAATTAAAAGCTTCAGCGCTTCGCGCGGGAGGGGGGAGCCTGAGTTCAGACGAGGATTAAGAGTCGAGAACTTTATAGCCAATCGTCGTCTTTCTCTAATAATTTAATAAATCGTAAAATTTTCCGCGCTTCGCGCAGGAAGGGGGAGGAGGGCTGAGTTCAGACAAGGATTAAGAGTCGAGAACGGTACAACGAATCGTCTTCTTTCTCTAATGATTTAATGAATCGTAAAGCTTCCGCGCTTCGCGCAGGAAGGGGGAGGGGGGCTGAGTTTAGACAAGGATTAACAGTCGAGAACGGTACAAACGAATCGTCTTCTTGCTCTAATGATTTAATGAAAATTAAAAGCTTCGGAACCTGAGTTCAGACGAGGATTAAGAGTCGAGAACTGTACAGCCAATCGTCTTCATTCTTTCATAATCTAATGAAACTTAAAAGCTTCCGCACTTCGCGCGGGAGGGGGGGGGGACCTGAATTCAGACGAGGATTAAGAGTCGAGAACGGTACAACGAATCGTCTTCTTTCTGTAAAAGTTTAATGAAACGTCAAAGCTTCCGCGCTTCGCGCGGGAAGGGGGAGGGGGGCTGAGTTCAGACAAAGATTAAGAGTCGAGAACGGTACAACGAATCGTCTTCTTTCTCTAATGATTTAATGAATCGTAAAAGCTTCCGCGCTTCGCGCTGAGGGGGAAAACTGAATTCAGACGAGGATTAAGAGTCGAAAACTGTACAGCCAATCGTCTTCATTCTCTCAAAATCTTATGAAACTTAAAAGCTTCCGAGCTTCGCGCGGGAGGGGGAGAACTGAATTCAGACGAGGATTAAGAGTCGAGAACGGTATACAACGAATCGTCTTCTTTCTATAATAGTTTAATGAAACGTCAAAGCTTCCGCGCTTCGTGCAAAAAGAGGGCGGGGCTGAGTTTAGACAAGGATTAAGAGTCGAGAACGGTACAACGAATCTAAATTCAGACGAGGTTTATTTTCGAAAACGGTACAACGAATCGTCTTCTTTCTCTAATGATTTAAGGAAATTTGAAAGCTTCCGCGCTTTGCGCGGTAGGGGGAAACCTGAATTCAGACGAGGATTAAGAGTCGAGAACTGTACAACGAATCGTCTTCTTTCTCTAATGATTTAATGAATCGTAAAAGCTTCCGCGCTTCGCGCTGAGGGGGAAAACTGAATTCAGACGAGGATTAAGAGTCGAAAACTGTACAGCCAATCGTCTTCATTCTCTCAAAATCTTATGAAACTTAAAAGCTTCCGAGCTTCGCGCGGGAGGGGGAGAACTGAATTCAGACGAGGATTAAGAGTCGAGAACGGTATACAACGAATCGTCTTCTTTCTATAATAGTTTAATGAAACGTCAAAGCTTCCGCGCTTCGTGCAAAAAGAGGGCGGGGCTGAGTTTAGACAAGGATTAAGAGTCGAGAACGGTACAACGAATCTAAATTCAGACGAGGTTTATTTTCGAAAACGGTACAACGAATCGTCTTCTTTCTCTAATGATTTAAGGAAATTTGAAAGCTTCCGCGCTTTGCGCGGTAGGGGGAAACCTGAATTCAGACGAGGATTAAGAGTCGAGAACTGTACAACGAATCGTCTTCTTTCTCTAATGATTTAATGAAACGTCAAAGCTTTCGCGTTTCGCGGAGGAGGGAAGGGGAAACTCGCCCCTCCCTGCACCGACCCCCCCCCCCCGCATTACGTCACTGTTGGTCACCATTACGTACCAATATTTGGCTCGCATAATTTCAAATTTGGGCCCCCCCCCTAAGAAATCCTGGATCCGCGTCTGCGCATGCGGTCATTCCGACCCCGGAGTGGGGGGGGGGGGGGCGGGCACCTTCCCAGTGGCGTCGATCTGCAATTGATAAATATTGTTCAGTAGGGATGATTTATTCATTCACCCCCCCCCCCTGAACAATAGGTATTAAGTAAGGATCGACGCCACTGCACCTGTCGGTCGTACCCCGGCCCCTAAACCCGCCAGTGTAAATTAGCCATTATTTTTCTGAATATTGTCATGTATCCATTATGATGTGAACATAATTTTGTGGATGTAATTTCTTATAAACAAAGAAAATAATTATTTCAAAATCATTATCCCTGTGGGTGTTATTAATACATGACTAATGCAAAAACAAGTATAGGTGGTGGGTGTATTATACACCTTTTAAACAACTCTTTATCAAGAAACCTCTTATTTCAGCGTCTCTCGGAGGAACATAATTATTCATGCTAAAGTTTCATAAAGGATTTTCACGAATTAATGACTTATTAAGGATCCCTTCGCATCACTAATTTGGTATGGCAGATTCATAAAAAATATATAAATATTAGAAAAAGTAAAACCACTTATCTTGCATTATCAAGGAGTGTTATCATGCAGGGAGACGCTGTCGTGAAATTGTCTTATCTTTACACGTTTGAAAGAGGTTCCTTGGCGTTTATCTTGTATACCCAAACAGAAGGTTTCTTTTAGAGGGAAGAAAATTGATCTGATCTGCATCACCATTAACTCATTTTCCCACGCTTTTTCTGTCAAATTTTCTTTCCATCAATCGCACTAAGCAAGCAAGGATTTGCGTTTCTTTTCGCCTTTCTTGGTCGAAGCTTCGTTAGCTAATATTTTACTTTTATTTGTTTTCTTCATCTGAATAATCCCATTCCGTTTTCTTGTTTTTAATGTCATGTATCTGATCCCCCCCCCCCCCTCTCTCACTCTCTGAATTGCTCCTTCCAACCACTTTTTGTATACATTTGGAAATCCTACGAGATTGATTTTAATGTAGATTATTGAAACTACATGTTCAATATATTATTTTCAGCCAAATATACAAAACTTATTTACAGGAAATGCGCTCGATCTTGAATGATGTACCAAGATCTAAAAAAATATAAAGTGACAGCCCCCATCCCCCTCGAAGGTTTGTCTCAAGGTGAGTACCAAACGATATTCTCTTTGTTTGATAGCTTCATAAAGACAATTATCATGCCGTTATTCTTTTCTTGTTTTCATCAAAAGAGGGCGCTCTTCAAAATCACTCTTGGGTACACTCCTTACTAACATACTGCAGACACAAATCACAGTAGAATAAATTGACGTTTAAGAATCATTTATTACATTTTCATGTAAAAGTTTTTTAAAAAAATCTATGTGTTCGTAGGAGGTTATGGCAAATGTCTAATCATTAGATGTATGGAATCAAAGCAACTAATCCTTGTGTAGAAGCCAGAGAAACTGAATTTAAACTAGACATATAATACTTGTTTGGAACAAGTATAGGTGGGCTGGTCAACTAACATTTGAGACACAATAGAGCAAAAATAAGCGACATACTACTTACAAATTCTTAAAAGACAATATCATGTAGATTCATAACATGAACTTAATTCACCTTCTATAGGCATAACACGCAAATTATGAAGTTTTTGACATGAGGCCTTTAATCAAAATTTTCACTATGATGACGTCATCAAAATGAAAAATGATTATTACTGCGCTTGTAGAGAATTGTCTTAGCTACAACATATCGAAATTTTGAAGAAAATTGATCAATATTTACAGAGATACAATCAATTTTACATAAATATGCTGACGTCATAATATGCAAATTCGTATTTTGAGTTCCAAGGCCATTGTGATGATGTCACGATACACTTAATGGCCAAATGAGACATGGAATCATATTTCCGACTCATACTCTATCTTAATATGAACAAAATTGAGGATCCCGGTGCATTCCAAAGAGCTATAACGGATTTTGTATAGGCATGTTTTTGCCCATATATGCTATGTATTAAAAGACCTCGCGCGCACTGACATTTATCTTGAATTTACGTTCATCTTGTTAATAATGGTCATAAAGAGATAAACATGGAATCAAATTCCTTGAAAAAATATGAGAAATATCATGAAAGAAAAAAAAATGGCGATTCTATGTTTTTTAATGGTGTTACGCGTGAAAACGCGCGCGCATGCTCGTACGCGCGAGTTTTTATAAAATGCTTAAAATGACCTGAAACGTATGCAAAATAAATTTGAGACGATTTTGAGCATTTAAAAATTTTGCGCGCGCATTGACGCGCGGACGTACGCGCACGCACGCGTTTTTTGACCTGAAATTGACTGGACTGATATTGACCTTGATCATAATAAATATGAATGAGAAATACTTTTTGGTTATGAAGATATGATCATGAATTTTTTTTCAGAAAATTTCACAAAATGGCGCCTAGATGACGTCATCAGTCAAGGTCAAGGTTGAAAACCTTACTGTGTTTTGTCCATATGCCTATACATATGTGTGCCAAATTTCAAGTTATTTGATTGAGCCATTGTCAAGTTATCTTGCTAACAAAAAAGTGGGTCAAAATAAGAAAAATAAATAAAATAAATAATAAATAAAATAACAAAAATATAAGGTGGTCTGTATTAGATACAGCCCACCTGATAAAAACTTAACTCAAAGAAGGAATAAGTTACACATTTTTGAGAGTTGATATCAATAAAACAGTAAGGCATCTCCCATGGTATCTTGTCATGGAAAACTCTCATTTGGTGCAAACAAATATACTCCCTTTTTTATTTTTATGACAGAACAAAATATATTTGTCATCAAACATTATGGGTTACAAATTTATAACCATCCTCTCAGCAACAAAGAGGGACAAAAAAGAAGATATTTTGAATAATACAAGTATAAAATGAATAGGTGAGTTCTCCATGTATACATTTCCCAATACTGGATACAGCAATGGAAATAATGTTGTCTTCTTCCAGTCTGGTGTAAATTGATATAAAAGCAGTTAAACTGAGACTGGGGTATATCCTTTCTCACTTTACTCAGTCCTGCTAGGTGAGGAGAGACTCCCAGGCTTTGACACCATGGGGATGTTTCACAAAGATCTTAAGCCGAACTTAACTGTAAGTTAGACTTAAACATTATGGAGAGCCATTTGTGGCTTAAAATAAAATATATATTCCAAAGCAAAAATTGAAGTACTTTAGCCTTTTCATAAATTCCACATCAAGAACATGAAATCTCATTGATAATAGAAAATATGAATGACTTTCGACTAAGGATCTTTGTGAAACGCCCCCCCCCCCCCCCCCCCCCCCGGGTATAATAGAGAAGCTTGGTTTTGTGAAACCCACTCTAGCATGAGGAAGGGTATTTTTGTCTGTAATGGGAAAACTTAGTACTAGTAGACAACTTATCATCATGAATATCATACTTACATCATGATTTGTGCACAAAATAACAATTATGTAATATGTATAGAGTATGTATCACAGAGGACATACTATACAAGAAATTCATAAAAATAATTTTCTGTATAATAGCGTTGAACTGTAAATAATATTCAACAGGCCAGCTCATTAATTTCCTATTTTAATATCATCACATTTATTGGATTTTTCGAAGGGTCATTATTAAAACAAAAATCTTGTCAAAATTTGCACAACAATGTAAGCCTCGAGTGTGCCGACTGGTGTTACTAAATTACTTTGCATTATCTATTACACACTTTAGTTTGATATCAGCCGCCATATTTTGAGGCTGAGCTCAAGAAATGAACGAGCATGGAGCCTCATCTTACAACATGAGAGATGAGGCTCATCTTCATAGATGTACGGTCTTCCAGCAGAGACACTCCAAACTAATGTGGATGTTGGTAGAGTCTTCCATAGAAGTGTGATCCTGAAAGCAAGTAGGTCATTGACACAGACACTCCCATAGAGGGCGCCGTATCAGAATCAACACGTTGCCCGATCAGTTTGAGTCAATACCATATCTCAATCTTAAACCACGTCCGTCCTATCAGGTGTCCTCTTCTTCGTTGTCTCCAAATGACAACAGACTTGCATTCTTGACTTTCTTCCCAGACCTGCTCTTGTCCTTCTTCTTCTTGTCATCTTTCTTCTTCTTTGAGGAGGATGCTTTCAAGTCTGACGTGTCAACCTGGCTTCTTTTGGTTGGTTTCCTGAACTTTATTTTCCCATCTGCAGGTTCTGAGTACAAACAGATTATAGAAATATATAAGAATAAAATGGTGATGATTTTATGATGAAGATTGCTAACAATATGGAAATTTAGAGTTTTTAGTAACACAATGCTAGCATTAAGTCACCTGGCAGTGCAAGCATAAGATGCATACATGTACCAGTTACCTTTCACCTTAGCAACAAATGCACTCAATATCATTATCTATCTATTCATGTAAAGGGTAGCCCATTCAACATACGTTGGTCTTCCATAGGGCCCTGCGAGTAAAATCAAGTATAATCAAACAATCAAATCAAATATCATAAAATTGTAAAGAGAAACAAAAAATTATACAGATGAAATTCACATAATACCACAGACAGTTATGTTAAAATTGTGAATTACAATATTTAGGATAGAGGGAGAGGAATTGTGTTCTGATCACGATCACCCTTAATTTACAACTCACTTGAGGAAAGTATGTATTATTTAAAAACAGGGAAGAAAAAAAAGAAGCTCTATCTAAAATTTATAATGGCATTTGCATCGATTGCTAGCAAAATGTACCGATAGTTGCTGCAACTTGATTTTACATAAAGTATGCTCATAATTGATAGTATTCATCATTCATTTCAAATACTATTTGAATCAAAGATAAATCAATCATTATCCCAATGCAGCCCAGGGGAATGTTCATTTACATTGCCTACAGAAACTGGGTGGCTCCTGCAAAGGAGACCATCAAGAGGTAAACGGGTTAAATTACAATAACCTACCATCATCCAGATCTTCCTCCTCCTCTTCCTCCTTCTCTTTTTGGCTTTCATTGATCTGTATCCCTTCTTCTTCAGCTTCTTCCTGTGTCAGATCTCCCTTTCCTAGAACCACCACTACCGGCTTCTCATCCTCCTCATCTGGTCTGTCTGGTAAATCATCAAGAGATAAAGCTCCTTTCTGCAACAAAGTGTCACAAATTATACCTTTACTATCTAGAGACCCAGTTATTGTACCTCTTATCAGACATTATACACATATCTGCACTGCACCTCAACAGTACGACAATACACCTGACGGTGGCCTGTACTGCAACTGAAGAAGAAGAAGAAGAAGAAGAGACTTTAGAGTATTAAATATTTAAATCAGGCTGGCCTCAGATATGACGCTCGCGCTCGTCACTCTTGAAAATGTCCATTGGCATTGCAATTGAAATTGCATACAGGATTGGGGTGTTTGTATTGACAAGATACTTTCTTTACATGATCATATTCAACAAATTATTTCCTCAACAGAATTTAAATTTTGTTTTTATTTTTCTTGAGGGAAAATTGAAGGCCTAGCATATATTGAAATTCAGCCTGGCCTGGCCTGGCCTGGCCCCGGCCCCTGCCAAAGCCGGGCGAGCTACCGCGCTACTACTAGTACTGGCACTGCACTGGTGAGTCAGGACAGAAGGGTAAGATTATGAAGGCGTTCTTACCTTTGTATCAACTGTTGGTCCTTCTTTGTAGCCAGCGTCCTTCTTAAATTTTGCTAGGAAACTTGGCTCAGCAGGCTTGATGTAATTTAATTGACGTTTACCTGCCATAGTTAGAGATATTACTAGTTCTAGAGCGGCGTGAAACACTCAGCATACAAAGCGCCCAATAATGAAGGGCCGAGAAAATGTGAGGCGATTTCGAGAACGAGTGCGGCCGATTGTCACGGAATCTGGCAAGTGAATTTGCGCGAATTTTGATTGAGTCAAATTCAAAGAAGACTAGGAACTTCATAGAATATATTACGAAATACCGTCTAGCAAATGAAGGTTTCACTATAACCATGAATAATGCTGACAAGAAGGAGTTTAAGAGTAAGTATCAACGTTCAGTCTATATTTTTCCTTATCTGGTTGAACGAGAGGGTGTCATTTGCAAAGTTTACAATTATACAAAACGTCCGAGTTACGGACAGTACGGGGCAAGTCCACCGCCTTGGCAGGAGCAGGCTGGCCGCGGCGCAGCGGAGCTGAGTGAGCTGAGGCCTGAGCTGAGCTGAGCTGAGCTCCCTTGAATAATGGCCGCTGTTTTTAACTTTAAGAATCAGGCCAAGCCAAAGCATAAGCAGACGTGGCAAAATAATTGGCACAAATTAGGAAAGAATGCATCCTTACTTTGTTAGATAGCTATTACTGATCTAACATCTTCATTTCGGTCTAAAGTTCAGGTTCTGAATTTTTTGCTGAAATTTAGGGGTAGGCCTAGGCCTACTATTGCCATTGGCATTATCAGAGACTGACTAGTCTAGCAGTAGCAGTCAATGGAGGACTTATTTTAGAAAGATTTCCTTTTGCGACAACCACCTAAAATCTAACCCAAACACATTCCCTATCTCTAACCCTAACCCTATTTATCATGTTTTTATAATAATAGGGTCTAGATCTAGATCTAGACTCTATGGGTGGTATTCTCGAAAGCGGCCTAAGTTAAATCAGTGGCCTAAACCTGGTTTAAACCATGGACTATCTTTTTTGCTATTCTCGAAGGCCGCCTAAAGATAAGCCAGGCTTAAATACGTCATAGTTCGGCCTAACTTTAGGCGGCTCAGAGGGCAGGTTTAAATACGTCATAGCTCGGCCTAACTTCGCGTGACGTCACTTTTTAGTTAAATCGACTGTCCGCGGAGAGTGAACGGTAAGTTTTGCATTTGAATTTCTATATTTGATAACAATTTACACTCTTTTGTATGGATAAGCGCTCATGAAAGTTACACCAGCTAATAAAGTATTTTTTTTACTTTCATGTTGCTGTACTGGTGATAATCTAAAATGCTTTTAACTGAATAAATTTGGAGGAAACTTGGTAAATGTTCACAGTGTTCGCAGAGCAGTCCCATACGTGCAAATAATTGTCGGTTAACATTTTCGTTTCCTGAGATTGAGCAATTTCTTACCGGGTAATTCTTTTTCTTGGCACTATTGTCCTTTCGTACGCATATACCACCTTAACACCACCTTACAACTAACATTGCTAGACGTAGAAACTACTTTTATAGTGGATTTTCGAGACGATGTTGCCTAAAAGTGGACTAGCAGTCTCTTTCGTTCGTTAGCCTCTGATTTGGGTAGTGTCGGCTGTTGTAATTTGGGTTGGAAAGTAAATAACTATTAAGCTAAATAAATGTAAGTATAGAGACAAACAAAATGGAGCCTGCAGAAACACGTGTGGTTGCTTTGGTAGTTTAATCCAGACTCGATATCCATGTGCTTTTACATGTATAAATGTAGTGAACAGAGGACCCTTGCATACATTCATTGTGTGTATGCATCTAATAATATGAATAACAATGAACTGTGCCTTAAACAGCTGCAGTGCATTTCTAAGTGGCATGTTAATTTCAATTGCATGTTAGTTTCAATGAACCTGTTTCTAAACATAACATCGGCTCCTCGATCTCTTTCAGGAGCCGACCCTACCCAAATCAGAGGCTAACGAACGAAAGAGACAGAAATTTCGGTCTGGTATCACCTCTGCCTGAGCTGCAGTGCTAGTAGTTGTGGCTGTTGGTGCAATAATTTTCTACAGGATGATGATGATTTTTAAACCACCCACCCCCCCCCCCCCCAAGAAACACATTTTTTTTAAAAACAATATCAATAGACCTAGATCTAAATTTCATCAACTAGTCTAGACATATCTAATAGAAATTGAAAGGAAATGGACAGAAGCTTCCTTTTTTTGGACATACATTTGCTGATAATGTTACAGTAGTTTAGTCTAATAATACTATTAGTTAGTAAACTACAGAGAAAGAGAAATTGTAATTTCTTATCAAATATCAACATATTTTTCATCTTGATTTTCCGCTATTTCAGGTTCTTTTCAATTGATGCATGGGGATGAAAAAGAAGGCCTCTCCCAAGCTACGGTGTCCCGCCTTGTGAAGTCCATCTCGATAGCCATAACATGAATGTTATACTACTGCCATTTCCCTGGCGTTAATATGGTCGGTGCTATTGATTGTACCCACATAGGCATCTCCAAGCCAGTTGGCCCAACACCAGTTATTTCCTGAACAGGAAAATAGATACTCTGTTTTTCTTGGAAAGTCTGCTGGTGAGTAAAGCTGTAATTACGCCTAAATTTTGTAAACTAAATCATGTTTATACAATTTGTATTAAAAGATCTGCTGATTTTTTTATGAATCTGCAGATGTGTCTACAGGTACATAATGAAGTGATTTAAAATTATTTTGTCAGATGAATGTAGGTGCAATCTACACTCAAAATTTTATTAATTTTACATCGGCACAAGCTAATATTTTCAGCTCAATTGCCATGGCTAAAAAGGCAGTCACTCCTGACAGTGACAGCTTGGTCTAGTCTTTTGGGAGGTACTATCTCTGAAAATAAGACACAAATAATCAACAGTTGATTAACTTCTTTAAAATTTGGGTCAGAAGAAAATTCAAACCTACCGCTAACAATTCTGGACCATATAAGACTTAGAGACCTACAGACTGCAATACAGTACAGTGCAGAATATTTTAATTTTACTTTTTCCCCTTTCACAAAGCTCATTTTGGGAGATAACATAAACAAAGACAATCTTTGGTCTAATGTTAGATTGAACTAAAATGGAAAAGTTGGGCTTTAACGTTTAGGGCCTTGTAAAATCTACATTCCAGGTTGCGTTTACATCTTAGGTTGGGCCAACAGTCGGCTGGTTATCTAAGTAAGATGTAGACCTCTAGACTTGATTTTAGGAAAGGGACTAACTTGGCTATAGACTTTAACTACTTAGGGCTTTCTTAGGCCATGACATGGCAAGTACAACTTGGTGCAAGCACGTTTATGACATAGTACTGCAAGAATGTGTATGTTTGTTCTTGACTTTAAAAGAGATACCGGTAGTCATTCTGTAAATCAATGATTACTAGTAACTGAGTGGGGAGGGAGTGCCTAGTCACTGCCTACATGAAAGGCGCCTTAAGTTTATTTTTTAAAGTTAGAATATGATTGACACTATAACTAAGACCAATTATCAATGGAGTAGATCTTTGATATTTTAATGAGGTCTAAACCTTTTTATTTTTGTTTCAGGATGATGTTCTTCTTCAGTAGAATAAATGAAGGTAAATTCCCTGATAATTGAGACAAAGTCAGAGAGAGGAAGGAGAACGACTGAGCTGCCGAATTTCTGACAGGTAGGCTGTACGAATAAGTTGTTGTTTGTATGCCCAGGTACTTCAAGGATGGCATTTGTTCATTCACATTTTTCCATCAATACTTTTATGTAATTGATAAATGCACTCCACTTTTACCACAATATGCATGCAAGTCCACTTTGGTCACAATGTACATGCAAGACCTTTTTAATGTTTAACAGAAATAGGTGTCAATGTGCTTCCTTTCATTCTTTTCTTTTTTCGTTCAACAGACATACTTGCAAGGACTATGAAGTTCTACTTAGCCTCTTCAATGAACCAGACTTCATCTGCTCTAACTGTGAATGCATGGGGATCAAAACCTTTGTATTATAATCCTCATAACATGAAGCTATGGTAACAAACAAGCAACCATTGATAAAAAACCTGATATGTCCTTGTTGTGTGTGTGAACCACAAAGCAACCATCACTCATAAGGATGTTTTTATGTACCGGTACATCAGATGTTCATTGTTTCACTGGAAAAATTGTGATTTTGAATCATTTAAGAAATCATGTTTTATAATGTGTTTTATAATGTAGTGCAAGTCATGATATAACAGATTCCCTGCAAAAGAAACATGGCTCAAAAGTAGACTATGCTTTCTTTAAAAAAAATGGGAAAAATTAATGTAACAAATACATAACATTTAATTCTAATAGTTTCAAGTAGCAGATTATGAGGCTATTGGAGCTTAATATTTGACCTTCAATCTTATAATCGTATTCATCGTGAATTACAATCTTTTCTGTTTTAAGAAAATAAATAAATTGAACATAATTGTTGATATGTTATATACAATATTCCTTTCATATCTTTTAATTTTAAGTGTGCATACTGTTGGGTTCATTGAAATATACATGGAAAAGTCTTGAAATAGAACAGTGAGAGAACAGAGAGCGAGTGAGAGAGAGAGAGAGAGAGAGATAGAGTAAAAGAGAAAGGGAACCAAATGAGAAAGAACAATTTTATGGTGAGAGAAATAAACAATGATGTGAGATAGTGTGTGTGTGTGAGAGAGAGAGAGAGAGAGATGGAGATAGGAAGAAAGAGTTGGGGGGGGGGGGGGGTACAGTGCCCCCTTTTTCAAATGCCCCTTTTTATATAGGAAAGTGCCATTTTAACTTTGTAAGAAGTGCCGCTTTTTCCATAGGAAAGTGCCCCTTACCCTTTTCACCTCTGATAAGTGCCCCTTTTTCAAATGCCCCTTTTCCTTTGACAAGTTCCATTTTCCTTTGCAATAAGTGCCCCTTTTCACTTTTGAGAAGTGCCCCTTCACCTCTGATAATTGGCCTATTTAAATATGTGAGGTGCCCCTATTAACAAAATTATCGGTGCCCCTTTTCTTTCAACAAATGCACAATTATTTCCTTTATTATAAGTGCCTCTTTTTCATTCTCATAAGTGCCCCTTTTAAAATATGTTCCATGCCCCTTTACAGGTGCGATATGTGACACTTTTCACCTCTGATAATTTCCCTTTTAACAATGATACAATTCCGGCAAGTGCCCTTTTTGTTGGTGCTGCCCCCCGCTTTGGAAGTCGCTTCGCCGCCTCTGGACGTCATATTGCTCAAGTTGTCGAGGTGATGCATCCTCTCCACACTGCGCGCATCCATTGTCTTAGCCCATTGTCTTAGTGCATTGTGACGTCATATTGCTCAAGTTGTCGATGTGATGCATCCTCTCCACACTGCGCGCATCCATTGTCTTAGTGCATTGTGACGTCGCAGCTCTGGTACTGAGCATGTGCAGAATCCGTAACCATGGTGAATAATCCATGGACTAAGTTAGGCCAGGTTTAAACCATGGATCAGTTAGGCCACCTTTCGAGAAATGAAAATGACTTAGGTCAGCGGCCTAAGTTAAACCTGGCCTAACTAAACCACGGTTTAACTTAGGCCAGGTTTAACTTAGGCCGCTTTCGAGAATACCACCCTATCATTCTAAGCTGTAAGTGTAAACCTGTACTGTACCTGTAGACCCCTATCCATATTTTTTTTTTCAATTTTGGTGGCTATCGCAAAAGGAAGTCTTCCACTTATGTTTTAACTGTGATCAACTTTGCCCAGTTGCCCTTGTCAATTGTCTTTGTCCTGATCCTTTGATCAAAACTATTTCCTAGATCTATAATGATTTTGATTAATGATATTCATATGAAAACATTTTATCACTTTCATGACAATTCAGATATCAAAGTGGAATAGGGTCTAGATCCAAGTGACTTCAGTTCATAAGAAATCATGAGAAAACAAAGTTGGTTGAATTATCTGGAGTGACATCATGTCACCGGTCAAATTGATACTCTAATAATATCTACATAAACAAGTTGAATTGTTTTAAAACTGATGGACAAAGTTTGATATTGAAATTTGAAAGTTTAGCATTTAGATTTAACATTAGAGTAGACTACCCTTTTTTGTTGTTTTTGTAAGTTTCCTTTGACCTACTGAATGTCAAACTCAGAATGCATTTGGTCATAAAACTTACTCAATGTATTGTTCTTGATTTACAGGTTTGCAGAAATGCAAGTTAAAAGCACAGACTGGAGGTAACCTGAAGGACGAGGCAGAATTATGTAACCTGATTGGTGAATTGCTTGCAAGATCTGGTCAGTCTCCAGAAGTTGATCCTTCTTTTTCACTTTTTCTTAATGTCGATCTAGAATGACTTTGTAAAATGAAATTCCAATTTCAACTTATACACATGTAAGTACAGTTAATGTGTTAAAGAAGGAGTGGAATGAAAATGCAGAGATGATTTTTAAAAGTTGTCAAAGTAAGGTTTAATTGCAAGTGCGTCTTTCTTGATTGGAGTGTACAGGGATATACTATGTTGATTAAACAGAGCTAATTGTTTGTCTTTGTAAATACTCATTAGAAAAGTGTTGAAATTCTTTTTTGTTAATTTGTAAATTTGGTTTTGTTCTATTGCTCTTCTGTTCCTTTGCATTGAAAATATCAAAAATTATCTTACAAATCAATTATTTTATATTTCATTAAACTGTCCAGTATAACAGATTAGTTTCCTTTATATATTTCCTGATTATAGAATCATTCCATGAAATTACCCGTTTTTAATTTTAACAGGGGATTATCATGAGGCAATCAAAGAGCATCGTAATGAGCTCCAGCTCTCAGAATCACTCCATGATGTCATCGGAGCAGCGGTGGCTAACAGAAAGATCGGTGAATGCTTCAATGAGCTTTGTGAGTATGAGAAAGCTCTCAAACACCAACGCAAGCATCTACAGCTAGCTGAATCGGATGATAATATTCTTGAACAGCAGAGGGCGCTTGCTACGATAGGACGGACGTATCTGTGCTGGGCAGACAACCCCGAGACGGAAGCTGCTAAGAAGACAGAGGTCTTGCAGGAAGCCCAGAAAGCTTTTTTGAGGTAGAGTTT
This sequence comes from Strongylocentrotus droebachiensis, assembly GCA_035222895.1. Taxonomy (NCBI): domain Eukaryota; kingdom Metazoa; phylum Echinodermata; class Echinoidea; order Camarodonta; family Strongylocentrotidae; genus Strongylocentrotus; species Strongylocentrotus droebachiensis. Next base: position 49,639 of record JAVYIG010008234.1, on the reverse strand, counting down.
GTAAAACTGACTCAGTAATAGTGCAACAACTGTAAGCAGATTTACTCATAGCAATTGAGAGTGTTGATGGTGATAAAGCTCTATCAATTGAGCCTAATACAAAAGTATTATAATAATAACATTTGGCCTGAGTCATGTCGGGATTTTCATAAACCGGGTCCCGACGGCCTTGCACCGATCGGGACCCGGTGTCCCGAAATCAGCTCGCAGGATTTGTCACTTGCCTCTATAAAAAGCGCATATCATCAGTATGTCCCTTAAAAGTGACCTTTTTTATCAGTCAAATAAATCAACACATGCATACCTCGGCACAGATCGGTATATTCTTCCATTTGACATTATTTTTATGCCTCCGTTACGAAGTAGCCGGAGGCATTATGTTTTCGGGTTGTCCGTCCGTCCGTCCGTACGTCCGTACGTCCGTACGTCCCGTCCGTACGTCCGTACGTCCCGTTCTTGTGATCGCGTTATCTGAAGAACCGATTAATGGATTCTTGCCAAACTTCGGTCATGTATGTATCTTGCAGAGCCAATGAACTGATTAGATTTTGGGGTCACAAGGTCAAAGGTCAAAGGTCACAGGGCTCATTATGTATGCAAAAACAGCTCGTGATCGCGTTACCTGAAGAACCGATTGATGGATTCCTGCCAAACTTTGGTCATGTATGCATCTTACAGAGCCTATGAACTGATTAGATTTTGGGGTCACAAGGTCAAAGGTCAAAGGTCACAGAGCTCATTATGTATGCCAGAACAGCTCGTGATCGCGTTATCTGAAGAACCGATTGATGGATTCTTGCCAAACTTTGGTCATGTATGTATCTTGCAGAGCCGATGAACTGATTAGATTTTGGGGTCACGAGGTCAAAGGTCACAGGGCTCATTATGTATGCAAAAACAGCTTGTGATCGCGTTATCTGAAGAACCGATTGATGGATTCCTGCCAAACTTTGGTCATGTATGTATCTTGCAGAGCCAATGAACTGATTTGATTTTGGGGTCACGAGGTCAAAGGTCACAGGACTCATTATGTATGCAAAAACATCTCGTGATCGCATTATCTGAAAAACTGATTGATGGATTCCTGCCAAACTTTGGTCATGTATGTATCTTACAGAGCCGATGAACTGATTAGATTTTGGGGTCACAAGGTCAAAGGTCAAAGGTCACAGGGCTCATTATGTATGCAAAAACAGCTCGTGATCGCATTATCATTAGAACAGATTGATGGATTCCTGCCAAACTTAGATCATGTATGTATCTTGCAGAGCAAATGAACTGAGTAGATTTTAGGGTCATGAGGTCAAAGATCAAAGGGTCATATATGTATATGAGAAATTGCTTGTAATCACAATATTCTGAGAACCTGATAATGGATTACAATTGACGTTGAATTTGAAAAATTTCTTCTGTTTTGGTTTGTAAAATTGCTCCATTACGGAGGCATCATTTTCGACTGCGCGCAGTCGAAGTTCCATCTAGTTTATCCATGATTGGCGATGTTTAGTACCATTATCGTGCCTCTAAAAGTAAAAAAACTGGAGCAAAAATAGAAAGACAACGATCGAGCCGCCATTTTGATTCATGCAGGTTGAATAAATCGGGTCAAAAAACATTATGTTTGAATAATAAAACGGCTTTCTAAAAAGTACTCCTTTACAACATACCGATCGAATAATTTTTAAAAACAAAATAGATATTTTTTCTTTGATTTTGAACACCGCATGCTTCTTTTAAAAGCTGAAAATTACTTGGTAATCACAAGAAGTTTCGATACGGATAGCTGTTGCAAGGCAAGTTCAGACTAGTCTCGGAAAAATGCGCAGTGCTCCTTGTTAGCTGTAATGCGTGCCAGAACGAACCCAAACAAAGACGTGATCGTAACGAGAAAAAAATTAAAAACTACGAGAGCACAATTGGAAAGACAACTACTGCTCAAAATTACGATAATCAGATAAATAACTTGGACAAAGAATTCAATAATCGCCCAAGAAATGCCAAAGAAATTGTGATAATCGAGGAGTAACTGGGTACATTTTTATCGCAAGGGGCTTGCTGCAAATACTCGAATCCTTTGTTATACTGCTTTTTACCGTAGAGGGCGTTATTTGGTTTCTAGCCTCGTGTTAGAACACGAGGCTAGAAACCAAATAACGTGTAATTCGGACATACCAGCACGCCCATTCCGATAATGATTGTACCTATAGTTACTCCTTAAATATCACTATTTCTGTGGCTTTTTTTTGGACAACTATTGTATTATTCCTCCAAGTTATGTATCTGCTTACGATAATTTTGAGTAGTTGTCTTTCCAATTGTGCTCTCGTAGTTTTTAATGATTTTTTCTCGTTCGCGATCACGTCTTTGTTTGGGTTCGTTCTGGCACGGATTACAGCTAACTACGAGGAGCACTGCGCATTTTTCCGAGACTAGTCTGAACTTGCCTTGCAACAGCTATCCGTATCGAAACTTCTTGTGATTACCAAGTAATTTTCAGCTTTTAAAAGAAGCAGGCAGTGTTCAAAATCAAAGAAATAATATCCGTTTTGTCTTTTAAAAATTATTCGATCGGTATGTTGTAAAGAAGTACTTTTTAGAAAGCCGTTTTATTATTCAAACATTAATGTTTCTTTCAACCTGATTTATTAATCCTGCCGAGAGACCCGGCCAGTACAGTAGCTAGCTAGCAGCTGGCAACAACAAACCCATGGGGCGAACTGCTTTAATTTGCAACCCATATTTATATCAGCAGTTCGGATTGATTCAAGATGAGCTAGAATATGATTGGTAACAATTAAATACTTAAGTTTCAAGGTGGAATGATTTTAGTGGTGTGCAAAACTGCAATTTCTTACATATTTCATTATTTTTTTCGGAGCGTCGGTTCTCAAAAAACGAAACCGGGACCCGACGGCAACGGTCGGGTCCCGGTGTGATCGACCGTACCGACTCAAGCCTAAATAACATTGAACATTTGTAATGTGCAATGTCTGTCAAAATTGACACTCCTAGTGCAATTGTGAGAAAATGTGGTAAATGTGGGCATGTAAGACTAGAATCTAATTTCAAGTTATAAACATAAAGGAATTACAAGAAAACTTCCAATTCATTTTAACAAAGTAAGTATTCACATTCACATTTATTGCTGGAGGCTTGGTTATAATTCCTTTAAAAAAATTGTCTATTAAATGGGAAAAAAGTACATGTTTGAAGTTTCTGCATCCAGGTTTAAGTTACATAATCTTGCTGACATGATTTCTGTACAATTTGAAAGTTACAGTTCTTGGAATCCCCCCCCCCCCCCTTTGATGAACCCATAACATGTCAGTGAATACGGTAGGTGAAACACAAACAATATTGATCAACCCCACCAACAAAATAGAGTTAAGAGGATCATGGCTGCAATGCCCAAACCTACCATATTAAACAAATAGGTATTAAACATGTTTTCTTTTTAATGTGTTGCATGTACAGGAGTTTATCCCTCTGTGATGATGTGACGTTGCGATCTAAGATCTCGGAGCGAGAGCTAATGGAAATGAGGGCACGTCTTCTTCTGAACCTTGGACTGGTCCATGAGAGCCTTGGGAGTGGCAAGAATGCAGCACATTTCATACAGAAGGCCATCTTCATTGCAGAGTGAGTCAACTTCAAGAATTCATGTCCTTTTTATTGTCTCGCCTGCGTAGCAAAAAGCGAGACATAGGCGCCGGTGACGGCGACGGTTTTGGAAAGTATAAGTTCTTAGTCAATGAAACTTGGACAAGTATCCCCAATCATGTGAGTAGAATTTCAGGTTACAAAGTCAAGGTCAAAGGTCATTTGAGGTCAACAAACTTAGACTTTGTTATTGCATCAACATCAAGATTTTGAATTTTTAGGATATTTTCAAAAGTGTTTGTTCAAATTCCATGAAACTTGTACCCAAGGGTTATCAAGTATCACAAATCATATGACACAAATTCCAGGTCACAAGGTCGAAGGTCATTTTAGGTCAGTAGACTTGGATTATGTTTTCACAACTTAATATGAGAATTAATAAATCAATTTTGGTTATTTTTTCATATTTCATTCAAGTTATCAATTCTTCTGATGATTCTTATTCAATATTCACTTCAAAATGCTGATTATATTCAGAGGATTTCATTTTTGGGAGCCTGCTAATGGGCCACCCTGCCTATAAATGATGTTCCAACTTCAATTTTTCATCATATCAAATTGCGTAATGCAGGCGAGACCGCCAAGAGCGTTTTCCTTGTTCTACTTTGGGAAAAGTTCATATTACATTTTGTCCTGTATGAAATTCACATACCTGCCAACCCTTCCAAATAATCAGGAATATTCCGTTTTGGGGATTTCTAGGACCTGAAAATCCGGAATATTCAGATTAAAATTTTTTATTTTTTTTTATTTTATTTTTTTAAATTTTTTTTAAATAATTTTTTTAATATTTTATTTATTTATTTTGTGCTAAAGCCAAGTTAAGCTGGTTTTATAATGTGCTGCGATTTGAGAGTACACGTATTGTGTGCATTGAATGGCTGCAGCGAATTTGTATTCGCTTTTTGGTACAGATTTACCGCGTATTGCCAGTTACACTGCCGCTGCAAGTGCGATTTCTTATTTTCGAAGGCATACCGTGCTAAAAATTCTTAATTCTTTTTTTCAAATGTTGGCAGGTATGCATTCATTGCATCAACTAATGTAGAATACATGAGGGATGTATAACATTGATAGCTGTACTTGTGACCTGACATTTGCTCCAACAAAATTTAATTCCGGCTTACAGAGTTAGGATAAGGGTTTGGGTTGCATTTGGGTTTAAGGTGAAGCTAAGGGTTAGGTTTAGGTTATAAAGTGTTAGTTCCGGGGTTGAATATATCAACTCACTTAATGTACATGTCAGATACTAATCGTAGAGCTTATGTAGCTTGTACCTGCCTAAATGTCAAGTAAAATGGAGTTTCACTGTCAAAAACTGTTGTTCAAGTGATTAATTTTTAGAAAAATAATCATACTTTCTGTTCATATTCATCTGCCATGCTATGAGGTATGGTACATAAATGCCTGTCTGATTACAAATTGGTTATTAATATTAACACTATGAAGTATCTATTTTGTTAATGTTTTTTCATGATCTTAATTTAGGAAACACAAGCTGCTAGAGGATCTGTACAGATGTCATCTATCATTAGGTGATGTCTTCCAGAGGTCTGGGGTCTACTCCAAGGCTGGCCGCTCTATGGAGAATGCCCTCATGGTCGCCAAGAAGATGAAAAGCAAGGAGCTCGAGAGCCAATGCTTATGTGCATCTGCAAATGTAAGACTTAAAGCCCCACTGCACTACTTATAAGTTATAGCTACTTGCGCCCTCTATTTAGCAAACAATGGCTAATCGGTGCCTGTTGGTCCCCCATGATCCCCTTTTTCTTATGTTAATTGAGAGCTGATTTGATGAGATAACCACCTGTCAGTGACCTTGCAGGGAGGTCTTATCCCCCCGGCCAAACTACAAATGGGCTTTAAAAATAACACCGTATAATACTTTGAAAGTTTATATCGAACAAGATAGTGTATTTCTGCATTTGTTGTTGTTTTATTACCATTGTTGATGTTTCCTTTACCAAGCATAATTTATGTTATGATAGTTTGTTGAGTGGATATCAAAGCTCTTGAATAACTCATTCTTTTTGTTGCAACCTAGAACTTTGCTCAGACTGCTAAAACTTCACAAGAAGCACTTTGTTCATGGAATTGTTTAGCTACTACTCTGGCCACAAAGACAGGAGGTTAAGGCTACTTGTCATGACATTAGGTGGTCAGTCTTACTCAGGCCGCTCTCTAGATTTGATAAAAGGTACTAACATTTTCAAGTTCTATTAACTCATCTCTGATAAAATGAATTAAACTTGTTCCCACTGACAGGTATTTTTCCAGCTGGGCGACTTCACTGCAGCTAAGCGTAGCCTGAAAAAAACTTACAAGTTAGGTGGCCAACAGCCTGAGGAGAGGGAGAATATCATTAGAATCCTACAAAAAGGTAATTACAAACAATAGTTTTATCAAGACATTCCTTGATATATATATATATATATATATATATATATATTTTTAAGGTAGTAACCCCGGATCAGAGATACCATAAGGATTAAAATACAAAACATGTAAATGATTTCACATATAAAGTATGGCTTTGAATTCACATTGGAAATATTGTTCCAAACTATTATGTTAATGCTTCATACAAAGTAAAACTGTTTATTTTTTTTAATATAAAAATATATCCATAAATTCAGGCTGTTTGTAAAAGGAATTTCAAAAAGGTAATGTGGTGAAGAGATATTTATATACTAAACAAAATTGGTTTGTAGTAATCCTTGATGAAATCTTGACATGAAATACACAGATGAAGTTTAAAAATTCTTGGGCGATTTGATGACGACATGGCATACAAATACAGTACATGTCCTTCAATATGGTCTCTTTCCAAGTTTCTCGGCAGTAGGAGATGAGGGGCAATGATTTGTGATAAATTCTCCTGTTTTCCTCCCTATATGGAACTGTTCTGATGCAACTGTAGCTATCCGATGTGTGAATCTCCAAGTGAAGCTGGACAGCTTACCCTCTGATGATCAGGAGTCTCGGCTTCCAGTCCTGGAAGCATTGGGTGATCTGTGCTGCAAGGTGTATAGCTATAAGAGAGCTATTGAGTTCTACAAGAAACAGGTATTAAAGGCATTGTTAACAATGTTAAATCTGAGATGCACGGCCCTCCATGGTATCAGTGTCTGCGATATGGTGTAATTTTGAAGCCCTAAAAAAATTGCGCTTCAAAATGATCATGAAATGCTCCGGTTTTTTACTATACTCATTTCCCCCAATAGACTGTAGTGTTATGAAAACCATTAGGAAAAAAAAAAAAAAAAAAATTCAAGTTCCAATCATAAATATCTTGATAATCAGACAGGCGATCGGCTCGTAAATGTCATGGGGTTCCTGACTGACCTAAAGGTTTGTAATTTTCATTGCAGCATGAGCTAAATCCAGGATTTTGTTTCAGAATCTGAGACAAAGTTACCAGATCCTTTTAAAGCAGACCAGTTTGAAATCATTAGGTGCTCTTTAAACTAGTGTTGATAGGCTATATCATATTCATCCATGCCTGGTCAAGCACTTTAAGTACTCATCAATAGCTACAAATGTGCATCATATTAATCATAGTTTATCAGCTTAATTTTCTTGTGAATCTGTTGAATACTAAGCCCAAAGATGCCCTGTGTTTAGTATAGTCTGTGGAAAATTCATGTTATTCCAAAGTTTGAATGATATTCAACAAGTGAAAAGCGTATATCCTGTGATATAATGTCTGTGATATATACCTTAATTTTCTCACATACACTCTCATCTTGTATCTGAGTAAGTCTAAAATATTTTTTACCATGCGTTAATACCAAGCACATCTAAGATTTTAGTCTATCTGATGATTGTATCAAGCTGATAGCAATACGATAAGACAAAACCTCAAATATAATTATATTCTTATGTCATTTTATGTTCATAATTCCATAGTCCATGTACTTTGTAACATATGGGACATACCTTGTACATGTTTATCTGCTATTTTACTGTATTTACTGCATGATCCTTTCAGCTCCAGTGTGCTAAGGGACTTGAGAAGCCAGCCAAGGAACAAGCCTCCGTCTATGTATCTCTGGCCGCTACCTACGCAGATGATGGCCAATTTGGAGAAGCTATAGAGATGTACAACCAAGAGCTCAAACTGAGGCGAGGAAATCTCAAAGAGGTATCTCATATTTCCCATGTGGGGATTTTTTTTGTGTGTGTCGACTTGTAGGATTATTTTAAGATTTAGATAGGCCGATGGAAAGCCTTTTTATTGTTGCATTGTTGATCAAGCATAAGCAAGCTCTTCTGAACCCTAATACCATCAGTATTATATACCGGGTACCCATATTTGTGGGATAGGAGTTTGTAAGGCAGTATGCCTGTTTTCGAGGGAAGAGAAGACCTGTAAAAGACAAGGATGAAAACATGAGTGCTGTATGAATATTGCAAACACACTGATATCATATTGTGCTTTAACTGTTGTGTCAGAGACTGATTACGAACTCGGTAGAAAGGTTTGGTGAAATTAGACTCAGACTCAAGCATGGGTTCTAGAATTTAAGAAAATGAAACATTTCAGACTAGTGTTGAAAGAAATTGAACATCAGCAAATTATGATAACTACAAAGGACACACTATCCAATCCAAGCCAATCTGGGAATTTGTATAGTACCATTATCTATTTTAGTTATCCAATGAAAGGTGTTAATGAAACTGACGTAATACCGATACACCTGGGAAAGACTGGGGTAGTGGCTAGTTGTTTAATAGCTATGTGGAATATGTATGTCTTTAGCTGGGTTTTGAAAGTGGATAGCAGGTCACAAGTGCAAAGGTACTGGGGAAGACTGTTTCACAACCACACATTAAAGAAGCTAGCAGAATGAACTACTTATAATTGTCCATTGTTTCAGAGTATACATTAAAAAAGAAGAAGATATGACCTAACAATATATTTGACATTCTAGGAGACAAAGACATGGCTGAATGTAGCTGACATGCAAGAGAAGGCAGGAGAGAGTTTAGAGGTCATCCAGGAATCTTATAGCAAAGCTTTAGAGCTGGCTAAACAAGCTGACCATCCTCAGTTACAGGTAGGCTAGCTGCTCATCTACTTTTGCTAATATTGAAATCATCTAATCCAACCATAAATCTGATTTCATGAATTTCAAGAGTGATGATATATGGTTGACTAATCAAATTGTGCTAGTGAGATTGAATATGTATATATATATATATATATATATATATAGAAGTTGGAAAGGTTCAACTTTATTAGTAAGTGTTGTACAGTCTGTTTCACCCGAAGGCTCATGAGCAACTAAATACATTTTATACAAGGCAATGTTAAAAACACTTATATGCAGTCAGGCAAGAATACAAAAGAGACACAATAATACCCAAGTAAGGGTGAATGCAAGAATACAATATTAAAATTAAGGGGTTTAAGGGTAAGGGGGAAGGTCATGGTGGTAGGGGGGCAAGGGGGGGGGGGGGAGGAGGGAGGGGTTTAACCATATTCAGAGAGTAGAAACTGTCTCTTATGTTTACATGTGGAAATGAGTTCGGTTCTAGGGTTCAGGATGGTGGATTCAAGCATTGCGATCACAGCTGGTTGTTCTAGAGAAGCACAACATCGAACATCTTCTGAGACCAGCCCCGAGTATGTTTGGAAAACTCAGGGATGATCAAGGAATCACCAATAAATAGAACGTCTATGTACTTCTCTCTTTCAATTCAAGCATTGAGATCCCAGCTGGTTGTTCTAGAGAAGCACAACATCGAACATCTTCTGAGACCAGCCCCAAGGATGTTTTGAAACCTCAGGGATGATCCAGGAATCACCAATAAATAGAACGTCTTTCTCCTTCTCTCTTTAGATTCAAGCATTGCGATCGCAGCTGGTTGTTCTAGAGAAGCACAACATCGAACATCTTCTGAGACCAGCCCCAGAGGATGTTTTGAAACCTCAGGGATGATCAAGGAATCACCAATAAATAGAACGTCTTTCTCCTTCTCTCTTTCGATTCAAGCATTGAGATCCCAGCTGGTTGTTCTAGAGAAGCACAACATCGAACATCTTCTGAGACCAGCCCCAAGGATGTTTTGAACCCTCAGGGATGATCAAGGAATCACCAATAAATAGAACGTCTTTCTCCTTCTCTCTTTAGATTCAAGCATTGCGATCGCAGCTGGTTGTTCTAGAGAAGCACAACATCGAACATCTTCTGAGACCAACCCAGAGGATGCTTAGAAACCTCAGGAATGATCAAGGAATCACCAATAAATAGAACGTCTATGTACTTCTCTCTTTAGATTCAAGCATTGAGATCCCAGCTAGTTGTTCTAGAGAAGCACAACATCGAGCGTCTTCTGAGATCCAGAAATTTCACCAATAAATAGAACGTCATTCTACTTCTCTCTTTAGATTCAAGCATTGCGATCCCAGCTAGTTGTTCTAGAGAAGCACAACATCGAACATCTTCTGAGACTGACCCAGAGGATGCTTCGAAACCTCAGGGATGATCAAGGAATCACCAATAAATAGAACTTCTTCCTACTTCTCTCTTTAGATTCAAGCATTGAGATCCCAGCTGGTTGTTCTAGAGAAGCACAACATTGAACATCTTCTGAGACCAACCCAGAGGATGCTTAGAAACCTCAGGGAAGAACACGGCATCGCCTCTGATGACGATCAGGAGATCAGTGACGATGACGATGATCAGGGTGATAGTCAGAGAGAGGACTCAGAGCAGCTTGGTCACTCCTTGGATGTTGTTCTTGATGATCTTTCTGATTCAGGTATAAACGGTTACATTTTGTGATATGGGACTTTATTTACAAATTGTTAACATCGGCATATTTTTTTCAATAATTTTTTTAAATTGCAATTTGCCTGTGTAATGATCTTTAATTTTCTGGCACAGAAGTTTTAAGAATCTGGATTACACATACACACACACCCATACATATTATACTGCCTCTACAGATTATAAGCTTGTTCCTTCAAATTGTAATCACATTTGGCCTTGTAGGTTACACATTCATGAAAAAGAAGAAAACTATAAAAGAGTTGTGATTTAGAGACTAAAATGCCATGCATCAGCACAGGACCTGGCAGATGCATGTGCTGTATGCATATCCATATTACTTTTTCATTTTCATAATATACTGCAAAATTTGCACAAAGCAAGTGTTGTAATTCAATCATTTTGCGGCACAAAACTTTCAATTGTCTCAATTGCTCTCAAAATCAGGAAGTTTAGTTTCAGATTGTGGTGTCTTGTTCCGTAATTAGGCTTGATAGAGGTATAAAAAGTGATGATATTCCCATTGATGTATTTTCTGACGCTAGATTCTGGTTCTGATGAGGAGTATGATCGACCTACTGCCTCTGAGAGGGTCAGGAGAAACAAGGTGAGAAAGTAAAGCCATTGGAAACAAAATTAAGTGTTTTGAAATTTCCAAATGGTGTTATTTCTTGCTTGGCCTTCAATTAGAAAGCAGTTTGCTGTAATCTTAGTAGAAATACTATATGTTTTGTTAAGAGCGTATATCACAGATTCACACTGCAGTCTGTGTGTGCTGTGTCAAGGCCAGTCAATATAAAATATGTAATATTTTTTGTGCGCTTTGTTCCTTAAAGGGATCCGGTAACTTTGTCTTAGATGCTTTAAAAAAATCCTTGATTTAGCTCATGCTGCAAAGATAATTATAAACCTTTAGGTCAGTCAGGAACCCCATGACTTTTACAAGCCGATCGCCTGTCTGATTATCAAGATATTTATGTTTGAAAATCGAAATCAAATTTTTCGTTTTCCAAACGGTTTTCATAACACTACAGTCTAGTGGGGAAAACGAGTATGGTAAAACCGGCCACTCAAAGGTTTTTACTTTTTTGAGGCACTTCTTGATCATTTTGAAACGCATTTTTTTTAGGGCTTCAATATAACACCATATCACAGACACTGATAACATGTAGGGCCATGCATTTTAGATTTAACATTGTTAAACGATCCCTTTGAGCGTATATTATATTGTCTGGTTTCGTTCATTTCTGTTCATTCTTGCACTATACCCCGATGAGTGCATAATGAAAAAGCTGTAGTATGTATGTATTTGTTGCTATTCTTTGTTTTGCCAATCATCTCTTTAAAATTTTAGCATTGAATTTCTTCCCAAAGTTGGGTTTTTCTAGGTAGTAAAGTATGATAGATTATAGGTCAGCTGCATCAATGTTTATCAGGTATATATCCAATCCAGAGGCTTCTGTGTATTTACCAAGAAACTTGATGATCATGATCTGATTTTTATCTGCCTTTGCAGGTGAATACTTAGGATGGTAATCTCTCCTTCTCATGAATTCCTACATATAGAATGCGTCTTATTGTGTCCTCTATAAACCTTCATCTGTTTTAATATCTTGTCCAGTTTTCCAAGTTGAACGAGAAGGGTGAGTCGTTGCTTCATAGGGCATGCATCGCCGGAAACTTGAAACAAGTCAAGAAGCTGATTGAACAGGTGAGAGAATATATGATGTCATATTAAGTGATCATTATTTCATATGTTGTGTGGTTATTCATTGCATATAATGATGATAAGAATATTCTGCTTTTATATAGCGCTCAATACATCAATACAACGATATGTCTAAGCGCTTTATAGATGTATTATACACAGGCTGTGTGTAAACTACTGGTATGTGCATTTTCACTTTTACTGATGAGATGTTGAGTTTTTTTTGCAAAAAGTAGAGTTCATTGAAAGAAAATAATGCACATAATGTTATAACAGTATCGATATATTTGATTGTGTATCATTTGACTGAATGTTCTATGTTTCATTGTTTACAAAATAATTGTTATATATACCAGGTACATTATTAAAGACAATCGTTTTTCTTTACCTTCATATAAAAAGATGAAGCAGAGTCAATAATTATCTTGGTGAATTATGCATAACCTGCCATTTTTCATTAAATTATTTCTTAGGGACACCCTATGAACCCCAGAGATTACTGCGGATGGACCCCTCTCCATGAGGCTTGTAACTATGGTTTCACGGACGTCGTGGATGTCCTCCTGACCTCTGGTGCTGACATCAACGACCGCGGAGGAGAAAAGTGTGACGGGATGACTCCCCTTCATGATGCAGTGAACTGTGGGAACTGGCCCGTTGCTAGGTTACTTATAGAGAGGGGTGCTAATACTAATGCCAGAGATGATTCTGTGAGTATATGCTTTTCTCTGTGTTCATGTTCATGTTTGCGAGTGCATTGGTGAATATATATCACTATTGCACGAGCTAAACAAGACTTGATGAGTTCATTGTCCATCTCATTGTGACTTAACCAAGTGTGGTGAATATCACTATTGCACAAGCTAAAAACATGTATTATTTGTTTTATAAGATGGATCTACAATATGAGTATGAATTCGAGAAATTGACCACAAAATCTAATCGGAAAGTCTAGAGTTGCACATCACATCCATGCAATTTTAAAATTTTGTTCCCGATTTTTTCCTGATTTTTTTTCCCCCAATTTTTTTTCTTCCCGATTTAACCCTTGTTTCCTGATTTTTCTCTTTATTTTCCAAATTTTCTAACTCAAAATGGAGAGAATGTCATTTTTTTCCCCCTGAATCCTTTTTTTTTTACTCAGGGAGGGGGAGGGTGGTTGAGGGAATTTTTTAAACATTTTTTTTAGTGCTCACTATCACCCCGATCATCCAGCTAGTTTTATTTGCAATCACTACTATTACTACTCAACATAACATTGAAAGCTATCTTGTTCAAGCTCTCACAAGACTGATTTGCCATTTTAAATGCTGATCTTCCTCCTGTCACGGTAGGGCAAGACTCCTCTCGATGCACTGAAGACATGGCTAGAGGCCTACACCACTGAGATTGATACAGATACCAGAGAAGAGTGCTTTCTGGTTGCTAGGATGATCAGAGAGGGCACCACTACAGGTCAGTCATACAATTATATCCAAACATGCTACAGTCAAACCTGCTTTAACGACCACCTGTCAATTGAAAATGAACTCTCATTGAATCATGTACTAAAGGAACCTGCTTTAACAACCACCTGCCTATAAAGACCACTTTCTTGTCTCCCTTGGGTGGTCTTTATAGACAGGTTTCACTGTATTACACTTACAGTGTCATTTTTAACTGTGTATGTTTGTGATCATGCATCACTACGTGTTTAGTATATCTCAAGGCCTGGTCTTGAAATGAGTTTTAATGGATGCAAATCTGCTGCAAATGCTCCAAGCAAGTTCAAATTCATAATAAGTTATTGTTTATGTTAAGAGTTGCAATTGATATCAAACTCAAGTTGAGTGTAGATAGATATGAATTATTTACATCTGGGAGATTATCTGTATAGGTCCAGATATCAGCAGACAGACAATAGAGACTTGGGTTTGAATGGTTGCTGTGTAGACAAGCCATTGCTTCACACAGTTCCACGTATTCAAACACAATGATTTTAACTGCTGTGGCTGATTCTTGTAATTACATAACGGTTTGAAATATTTTGCACATTTGATGACAACATCGTAGAATCCTCCTTTTCAGATTTGAAGTAATATTTGGCATGCTTCCTCATCTCTGTTCTATGATAAACTTTGCAGGTAATGTTCCAAACAGTAAAGTTCCACCAGTGAAGAAACCTTCAGCCGAGTCATTTCTGTTGAACAGCGACCTCTTTGACAGGGAAGAGGCATCGAGTCAGGCATCTCAACAAAGGACGTTTGAAACATCTCAGAAAATCTCTCCCTCTCAGCGACCGGGACGAGACAGTCAGTCCATGCTGGGGAAGAAACGGAAGCATGTGCCTCAGAGGAGTAGAGATGAAGGAAGGAGGTCTGTAGGTCGAGCTGCTGTAGGTGTGGCCTCCAGGAGGAATGCAGCGCTGTCTCTGGGCAGTGATAGTGAAGACGGTAGTGATAGAACCGATGCGGTGGAGATGATGAGTCTGGATGAGGAGGAGGAGGAGGATGGAATGGTGGATAGGACAGGTTATATTAAGGACAAGTCTGCAAGGCAGAGGAGATATGATGATGAAGATTCCTTGCCAGAGGTAGATCTGGGAACCAGGACTAGCAACGACGTCAGAAATTCAATATTGACTCAGGAGAATAATGATAAACCAAACCACCCTGATAGGGTAACAGACAGAAATACAGGTATGGTAAATTTGAGGTCAGGTACATTAAGTGATGGGGATGATAGCGATGAGGATGTCATGCCTGCTTCTTACTTAAACGTTGATCGCACGATAGATGTCGATCGTCCATCTGATGCTAGAAAGACATATAAGGATGTGATACAAGGAGTTGGAAGTGCAGCAACGAGGATAACTGAAGCACCATTTGAGGTTAGTACGGGGAGTAGGACTGATACCATGAGCGCGCTAGTCTGTGAGGAGAGTTATACCGGTGGTGATGATTGGTTGGTAGAGGATGTGCTGCCACAGCCTCGCAAACGTCTACGTGTAGACATTGAGGGAACTTTCCGAAACATGTCATCTGACCGAAACGAAAGATTAAACCCTGATTTATCAGGGACAACGAGTGGACAGAGAACTTCCAGTTCACAGGTTTCTAAGTCATCCTCTCGATCACTCAGCAGGAAATCTAAACCTAAACAAGCTAAATTAACAAACCTAGGAGTATCTGTCCAGAGAACTGCCTCTGAAAGAGGTCTAGGAGACGGCTCTGTGTATCAGACTGACGATGATGATTTTGTGATAGAGGAGGTCCCCACGCAAATACAAAGCAGCAGAAGTGTGACACCTACCCAGAGGCATCACTCATCAAGTACATCCGCCAACACATCAATTGAACAGCACCCTCTATTGCCCGGGCCATCATCAATGATGCGTGTACAAGTCAAGATCCAGGACAAGCTTCTTCTGATTCCTGTAAACTTGAGGTTAGTAACCTTCCCTTGGACAATTGCTAATGAGCAAGGCCCTATGTGAACATTTTGAAATTTTGGGGGTCTGGATTAAGATTTGGGTTGCCCATGTGTCCCAGACTCCCAGGAACATGTTAGTGTCAAGCCCTGATAATGGGAAAGGATCTATGAGGTTTATTCATCACCAGGTACTCAGACCATACTTCAGAATTGCTTTTTTTACCTTATCTTTTGATACACTGGAATTAATAACAGCAATATCTTTCTTTTTTCATACAAACGTTTAGGGATCGTCCATGCATGCAATGGCTATCGGAGCAAGCATCATCTCGCTACTACTCACAGTGTGGACTAAGACCAAAGCTGTCTCTCTGCACTCCAGAGGGAGCCCTATTTTCTCCTGAAGACTCCGTCGTAGATTTACTCAACAACAATGAAATGGTAAGTCAACATTTTCCAAAATTTATGACTTAGGGAAGGTCTATTCTTGTTAGATGACCTATGATAATATGCTATCTATAAATACATATTGAGTACCGTAGGGCTCCAAGGGAGAAGGCACTCAAAAGATAAACAGAAGATGATATTTTTAAACACAACAAACTGGAGAGTAATCCGCTACTTCTCGACTACGTCTCAATCCACAGACCAAACTTCCAATTTTAGATTCGCATAATACAGTAGACTTAGTGATATCATATTTGAAACATTCATAACTTTTGTTATTATTGGACCGATTTATTTCAAACTTTCTTTTTATCTTATTTTTTCTGCTAGCGTTCAAATGAACTTATTACAAGGGTTGGATTGCCCTTAAACTGATACCTAAACATAGATTTAACACCTCTCTGGCTGCAAACAGACAATATATATCAGAGGGCTCTTTGTTTCAACATCTACCTACCTTTGACATTGTTAAGCCACGATAGGTTGAGTTACCCACATTTTCTGTAGAGAAAAATTGTGTGTGGTATACTTCTGTACTTCTGCATTTATAGTTCCCCCTGTTTAAGATGGATTATTTGACCATTCTACTGGTATAAATTCTAATAAATTTAAAAATTTACTCTTGTCTAGCCTAAAACCTTATTTTTGTTTTAATGATTTCATCTCAGGATTATATCTGAGGAAAGTTTATCTGAGGAAAGTATTTCTCTCAAGGTTTCATTTTCTTTTTCTCTTTGACGATTCAGGTTGTAGGAAGAGTAGATGCATGGGATCTTCCCCCGTTGACTGAGCGCTACAGAAAATCCTGTGAGAGAACCAAAACTGGTATGTCACATATTTTAGTGCATTGAAAATACAAGATGTTTAGGGCAAATTTAATTTAAATTTATTTACCCAAGAACAAAATTGATAATGAACCATCTTTGGTATGAAATGTTACAAGTACATATATGAGCATTAACAAAGTCATACATTGTCCAATCATTTCAAGAAGTAGCAACTGAATTTTGGAATGGTATAATGTAAATGAGGCAGTCATAGTTGAGCAGTTAAAAAACAGACTGAAAACTCTTTTTTTCAACAGCAGAAAATAGTCTAGTTTAAGCTTATTGTTGTATTTCTATTTATTTCACTATCATCCAAAGTGCATAAGAACTGCAAAGTGATATGTGTGATATAAATACTGTTTATCATTATGTTATTATGTATATTGTATAAATTCATTTCTCATTTGTAATCCATGTACCATGCTTTAATTTCATATCATTTTTTTTTAAAATACACATAGGAGAGAACGATGACATCCTCACAAGACTTCAATCCTATCAGACCCAGCAGTCCCATCACAACTCTACCCTAGACCTTTCCAACCTCTACCTCCGTCCTGCACCCCTCCTGCCCCTCCTCTCGGCCCTCCAGTGCCAGTACTCCCTCCGTGTCCTCCTCCTCCCTGGGAATCGCCTTGACGATGACTCCGCCTCCCAGCTGGCCGCCGCCCTCAAGACCCTGCCGAACCTGACCCGAGTTGACCTCTCGTGCTGCGGTCTCACCTGTGAAGGGTTAAGGTCCATTGGGGATGTCTTGGATGGACCGAGGGGGCCTGGAGGGGATGGCTTTGGGGCTGCGATGGGAGGAGGCAAACCACTTCAGGTGAGAACAAAAATCATTTTCGCCCTAGCTCCATTGGATGATTAGCACTAGATTTTGTACTATGCAATGCTGAAGATATTTGAATGGATATAGTGTGATATATTGCAGAGATTGTTACTGTTACCTACATCAAGTTGTGTAATGTTTTAATGAGTACATGTAGTAGAAATAAGTACCATCATCATGACATTTTGTCTATGTGTTTTATTTGTGTACAGAGTCTAAAGGCATAAAGAAATGATTGTATTAAGACATCACATATGAATGACCACTTAAAATGACTGAATATCATAGTCGTCGTAATCTAAGAATTAATTTTAGAGAAATAAAGGAGAATAATCTATCGAAGTGGACTATTACGACAAGCATGGTCCACAATTTGCTGCATGACCCGGGGACGATTTGTGCTATAGTGTATTAACGCAGTGTGTGAGATGCGACAGGGCTTACTTAAGTGATTTTGTCATGCAACATTACTTGCTGGAATTTTTTCAATTGTTGTTAAATTCGGATCAATGAGCGCTTCATGAAAATTCACATAACACCCCCCCCCCCCCCCCCCTCCTGCAAAAATAACTGATTACTGGTATACAGTAAGTTGTTTCTTTTGGTCTCGATGGTATTATCAAATATGTAAAATTCATTTAAAATTCCACAGCTATTAGAAGAGCTGGACTTGAGCTACAACTACCTCACCGACTCCAGTGCCTTATCTCTAGCAACGATTGTTAAACACTGCCCTCTGTTGACAACCCTGTCCGTGAGGTCATGTGATCTGACAGCCAAGTTCTTCCAGCTTCATCGGCATAAACTTGTAGAGGCTTTTCAAGGTATGGTTGACAGTTTTTGTTTTATATTTATTTTTTACGAAATCTAGTCTATGGAACGATAGCGCCATGTGTGGTTTGAAGAAAGAACAAGATAAAAAGTTCAATGGGATCTGTGTGATTTTACATAGACTTCTCAAGGGAGACAGAAGCAGTCTATATGTTGAGGTTCCTAAAACACAGGTTTCAGTTAGAAACACTGATGAAAGGAAAGAAATATGTGTTATTTGTAGACAGGTGGGCTCCCTATTCATCTGGTGGCTAAAGCAGGTTTGACTGTACAAACTGAATTTCGGTGTTTAACCTATTTTCCTTGAATTGTACATATGTACTGTTAAGTACAGTTTCTTTTTCTTGGATTGTTTGTTTTGTCTGTGTATAATTTCATTTCTGGATGGAAAGTGCATTGAGTTATAGTATATTGGATTTTGGGCTATATTAGAAACAATCGTATGTGTGTAGTGCATATACATGTATTAATAATCATCATATACAGTGTATAATTGAGATTCATATGACAGGATACTTTATGTAAATGCATGTTGAATGGTCATGAGACCATCTCCTACCTAATGTAACTTTTAGTCAAAAGTCATGAAAGTTCAATAATATTCTCTTTTGATCTATTATTTCAGGAGCACTCTCTCTCCACAGCCTCCTCATCTCACACAACCTGTTGGGTTCTACAGGAGTAGAGCTCTTACTAGGATGCCTCTCAACCAAGGTCCTCCAGCATCTTGACCTCTCCAACGTGATCGCATCTAGGAGTGATGGCATCCATGTCGCTAGACACCTTGTCAAGTACTTCTCAGAGGTACTTACATGCAGTCAAACTTTTCTATTAACCTGTTGACTACTGAATTCTCTAATTCCCATAGACTTAACACAGGGTCCACTAGGTTCCAGTAAGCAATGAGTTAAACCATTGACTACTAAATTCTCTAATTCCCATAGACTTAACACAGGGTCCACTAGGTTCCAGCAAGCAATGGGTTAAGGTTGCCCGAGGGAAACAGAAAAAGAGCAAAGTGACCACTGTAGGCAGTTGGCCTTTTTATACAGGTTCTACACTACATTTTTTTTAGATGGAAAGAACACATGGCCACTTTTAACATGCCCTCTTTAATAGAGAGGTGGCCACTAAGAAAGGTTTGACTACATTCACTATTGATGTAGTAATTCATTGCGTGAACAAGTAGAGGTCCATTTTTTTTGTAAATTATAAAAGAAGAAGAAAATACAATAAAATTGATGTATTTGGATACAAAAATAAAGTGCCTAAGTTTTTACACATTTTACATTTTCATTCATGGTTATAACCTTGCACATAAAATATCTTGGAATTCTGAATTCCTTATGTGAACTACATGCTAAACAGTCGAAAACAGAACGATAGTTGACCATGTCCATATACTTGACCTTTTTTCTTTCAGGAGCCAGTGCTGGACAATCTTCATCTGTCAGGTTGCCATCTTTCAGATGTCGATGTTGATTACTTAAAAAGGTAAGATGTAGAACTTATTGGAAAGTACACATTCATTGAAGTCAGAAAGCAACTTTGTGGCCTAATTAAACTGCAAAGTACATTAGCGATATTTCAAGAATGCAGTGTAAGAAGACAAAAATTTGGGCCAATTATATACGAGAGCAGCAGGATTTAAACTGCAGAGATAAGGATGTTTATATGTACTTAGGATTGATACTGTCCCTATTAATACACACTGAGCGTAGTCTTGTAAGCATCCAAATTCTGGAGGAAATGTTATACGTTCAACAACAGCCATTTCAGGATAAGGAAATGATTGTAAAATTTATGCTATACATGTACATTACTCTGTGCATGCCTGCTAGTGTAAATAAGTCTATCTGAAATAACATCCCCTTTATCCTTATTCCCACTGCAAAGCAGACTTCAGCCCAGCTCCAAGCACTGGAAGAACTTTGACCTATCGGCCAACCCAAGACTATCATCCGTTGCC
Organism: Strongylocentrotus droebachiensis; assembly: GCA_035222895.1. NCBI lineage: Eukaryota > Metazoa > Echinodermata > Echinoidea > Camarodonta > Strongylocentrotidae > Strongylocentrotus > Strongylocentrotus droebachiensis. The sequence continues at coordinate 29,181 of JAVYIG010008234.1, read as the reverse complement.
CTGAGTGACCTCCTCCTCTCCATCATCCAAGATTCCATCTCCATCTCCAAACTGGACCTCTCCGGTTGCCTCATCCAATCTCCCTTGGATACCCTCCTCCTGGATGCCTTCACCAGGCTCCTACCTGACCCCTCCCAGCAGGTCAGAGGTCATGAGATGGATGACCCCAGGTCGGGGTTGGCAGAGCTGAGGCTGTGTGGGACGGAGCTGAATAAGGTGGACAAAGAGCTTCTGATGAACGTGTGGAACGTTGCTCATGGGACGCAAGCCGGACATCATATTGACGCCAGGAGATGCATCTTCTTCACAACTAAACCATGATTGATTCGCATCTGATATTGAAGACAGCGATAAGCATCTTCTTCACAACTAAACCATGAATGATTCGCATCTCATATTGAAGACAGCAATGAGCACAAACACATCTGTTTTGCAAGCATGGTGTAAATATCACCCACTAGATATCACCTTTGGTTCTAAGAAGTGAATCAAGTTCCTACTGTTTGTATAGCCATTGGACAGCCTTACTAAGTTAAGCTTCTTCCTGCAATACCAATATTCCAAAACTATTCATGAATTCAATCACCTTGCATTTCATTACTATTCATCCATCAGTATCACTTTATTTAGGGCCAGTTTCATTTTCATCCTCAGCATGGATAATGAATATAAATTTCTTGTTTTTCTTTGAGGTTGATTAATATATATAAGAGCTCATTTCTATATTAGAAGTGGAAATTATTTACTTGTCCATTTGATTTAAAACTTCTTTTGGATCAAGTGGGGTTGATTCATAGCATAATGCTACTACAATTAGTCATTTAGATGTAGTTTAATTGAATTGCAATATAGCTATTGAAAGAGTATCATACTAATTCACTATTTTTTTACCAGAGAGTACATGGTTTGTAAAGGTTACCAGTATATTGTTTGATGATCATTATAACTCTTAAAAGATTAAATGACACCAATGCAGTCCAAAATGTAGAAATAGATATTAAATTTGAAATGCGTGAACAATGGAAAGTACCGGTAATGACATCATTTTAAAGATTTTACCGGAAAATGTTCACACCTTCAAATTAGATTTTGTAGATACACAAACGGCAACACACAAATTAAATGTTCATTGCAATATAGAGGCCTGTTGTAAGAATCCCCAGTGTGTAAATCACATCAGAATTTACACAAAGAAAATTGCAGATGAGATTCACACCTTGTTTTTTCCTGAAGGGGAGTTGAAAATTCATAGAAAATCTGCTGAAATGGAATCAGAAACCGAGTGGTGAAAAATTTCACGAAAAATGGGACAAAGATTTCATTATATTAAAGGTATTACAAAGTTTTGGGAAATTTCGAAAAATGGGTGGATAGTGATTCTTTACAATTTTGATATGTTTGGATGCCCCTGTGGATGTATTAAAAACACCAGAAATTTTAGCCCCTAAAACACTTCTGCTTTCAAGAAAAATTGAAAATAAAGATTTACCGGTGCTCCCGGTAAATTTTGATAAATTTCAAATAGCTCCTACGGCCGTACAATGGTAGCTGCGACCATGAAAATCTCAGAGTATGTAGTTGTGGTATATAATTTCCGAACAAGAATAGCTAATCGGTTGATTTTAGTCAATAAACATTGTTTTATAGCTTAATTAATATCTTGACCTTGAGAGGGAGCTATTCAACATAAAGTGTTTATTATTTACAATTTCATGAATTTAAAGTCGATTTTGACCGCGACAACGATCACTGAATATTGTAGGATCGTATATGCTTCCAATATGTTCATTTGAACCAAATTAATGACCCCATACCAAAACTTTGTATTACCTTTAAAGGTGTCATCAAAATAAAAGCCTTGAATAGTACCGAGCAACTGTGTATAGTATGTACAAGGACACACAATTATGCACTGGCCATCCCACTCCCTGGGGAGGGAAGGGATACATACTTCAAAACTCTGAAGAGTTTAAGATACTCTTCCAACCCTCACCCTTAGGAAATTATACAATTTGATTGATTAAGTTTTCCATTTCATTAGATCCTTCAGTTAGGGTCAATGTTTCATACAAAGAAATAGTTTCAGAAATTGTTGTAGAATCTAACATTTTTGATTGATTATCTGTTAATGTTATCTGTGTGATGTTATGATTCCTTATAATTAACCTGTATCTTATTGATGACTATGCACCATTATATCCAGTCCATGTAACATACTAAATATCAGGAAATATAATTTTATATTATTGTTTTATACATTATATAATGTGTATCACTGTGAACTGAATGTACAATTAAAAACTCAATTTTACAATTGAATTGATTTCTTGACAATTTATTTCAGTTGATTGTTTTAATAGAGAACTCACAAAAACATAAAGGTCCATCGCAATTTACAAAACATTTACTACACTGACAGAAATAGAATTAACACCCTTCTGGCTCTCAACAGACAATACAGACAATATTGAAATTAAGAAATCAGGATAAATATTGTAAATAACTATCAATAAAACAAATGTAAATGGTGTGATTGCTTCTAATTTAGTCTCGTGAACACATTACCAGTTTATCTCGTACAAAACGTGATATACATGTATATAATATTACAAAATATTTGAGAGTTGTGGAGTATTTAATCATAGGATTTTCCTTTTCTTTGGTCTAGACTATCCTTCAAATATTTAACATCATCCTAATCATTTACAGATTGTTTGCCCCATTGCTTTTAATCTAACAAATTTTCATAATGTGAATACATGCATACATATTTTAGAATTGTTGATGAAAATTATAAAAAACCCAACTTGCATGTATTCATCTTCATATTCCACGATCATGCATTGTATTGTATACCAGTACACAAACCATATGAATAATATACATGAAAATGGTTTCTCATTGAAACATGTTCTAAAAGAACCTGTCTACAAAGACTACTTTTTGTGTCTCCCTTGGGCGGTCGCTGTAGACAGGTTTGACTGTACTACAAAATGATGATCATATTCTACTCATACGTTGTTTGAAATAAGTCATGTATTCATTTAAGAAATAAAGCGATGAATGTTGGATGACAACGATTTCAAATAGTTGATAAAGCTCTGTTCAGACATGAATACCCAAATACCTAAATACCACCTAAAAACGACCTCGGCAAAAATTTGTGTGTAGCTAGGTGAATGGTAAGAGACACTGTTTTGGGGGGTAGAGAATCTCACCTGCTTGAAACAATGTGTACTCACTGCTCTTTGGGTTATAGAAAGAGAAATGTGCACGCACTATGGGTCATTCCATGAAGTTGGGGCAAAAAATATTATGGTGTTCATGTAACGTTGGTATGAGATCTACTACACATGGAAGATTTTTATGCAATGAATATATATAGTAGTGCCTTGCCAAAATCGTTCCTGTTTCCCCGAGTTGCTTTCCTTCAAAATCTTTTTACCAGCGTTACATGGACACTGCATAAACTTATGTCCATAACATTGATTCACCATGAAGCTCAAGTACTTCTGAAGATAGTTGGCTATGCTTTTGATGCAAAACTCAAGTTGAGCAAACATTGTTACAGTGGATAGGAGACATATTTTCTCACTCCTGGTATGTCACAAAAATTGCCCCAACTTTTTGGAATGACCGTTATCTCATATAGCTTTTCCTTGGGAGGTATCTTTAAAGCAGTTGTCTGAATGAGCCTAGAATGTGGAGTCGAATGCTATAGCTTCGATGTCACTCCGGTGAGGAACTGTTCGGACTCTTTATTGAACTCGTCTGCGTATCTCAGGTGAAGGTTGTGCTTGGCCTTGGGCCATCTTATCAATCTGTGAAAAGATGGAAATTAGAAATCATCCACAGGAACTGATCAAGCTTTGGGTTAAAAACAAACCCTCACAGAGTCATAAACAAGCCATTTGCCACCAAATTTCAAAGGATGCACAGAAATCACAATTTTTCATTGTTTTCTATTTGTCTTGAGTAGCATCGCAGTTTTATTTTTCTTTATATATCAAATCTTTTTATGTTTACAGGTACTTTTAGGAATGCAATAGTGTAACAAAGGGCATTAGTCATTTCTGTCTGTAAATGGCTAATTTCTCAAGCAACTTTCTCTATTTCTGGGTGAATTCAACATAATATTCATCAACACATGGGTAATCTCTTCTGAGCGGCTAAACTTAATCCTTATGGCACCCATAAGCTTGATGATCATACTACTATTTTCATTTTGACACCAACTTTTCACGCAATGTCCAACTTAAAAATCCATATATTCATTTGGATTTAATGTAAAGGGACTACCTCCTTTTGTCTCAGAATATCAGATACTCCATGAATATTACAATTTAAGCAGATTGAACCAACAAACATCAAAAGGATTAACAGCCAAGAACAGAACAGCACAGCTCGACTGGCAATGTGAAAGCTGCGGGTCCGAGCCATGGCACTGTATGTCTTTTGGAAAGACATTAATCTACATTTGCCACTCTCAACCCAGGTGTTAAATGGGTAGTGGTAGGAAGGAATTCCTTGACAGTGTGAGCACCGAATTTGGTTGCCTGCCTCAAGCCGGTGTAATATTGGAGTGCCTTGAGCACCTTTTGTGGTGGATATGTAGTGATAAAAATATGCAATATCATTATCATCATTTGTTAAGCTTGACTTACTTTGAACCTTGGATTGTGTTATGAAGATACTCTGGATGTTCAGAGACCACCATAGCATCAAGGTCACCATGGACTATCAGGGTTGGACATCGGATGTTCTTTGTCTCCTACGATAAGAGAATTAAAATTGATGTGAACATCGTTCTTATATTTACACTACAAAATGTGGCAAAAACAATGTAAACCATACATACATGAACGCAAATGCACAAAATGTCATGCTTTCTTTATGGGGCTATTAAAAAATATAAAGTACCAGGACAACCTTTTGTATGTTTTTGGTGGCATGAAATCAGGGTTGATATGACCACTTCTAAAAGAAAGCTCAAATGGGTAATCAATGTCCAATGCTGTAATATATCTAAAATCCATGTACATGTAAATAACTAAATGAAGTTGTTGAAAAATAAAAGTAAAGCAGTAAACTATTCAACAATAAAATTAAGATATTAAATAACTAAAAATCCAACTCTTATAAGTACACTTATGACAATGTATCATAAGTGTAAAATTACACTACTAAATGTGAAGAAAAATTAATCATATGAATTAAAATGACTTTAAAATCTTGCCTTCTTGCAAAGGTCTCCATCATTCATAGAGGCAAGTTTCCCGAGTGCATCGCACCAACCATGCCATACTTTCTCAAAGTTCTCCTTTCCATAAACGGCTTCCATCGGGGCTCGCATCCTTTCACTCCAGTTGCTTACATCACGGGTAGCTAGAAAGAAATGAAAAATCAGTTAATTAGTTAGGGCATGCGTGGCAGATTTTTAAATAATTTTGTTTGCAACTTGAGATGACAGTGCATATAAATGACAGGCACTGTGGAAAAAAGGGTTTGTACGGTAAGTGTAAGTCTGAACTTTCTGATACAAATGGGTAATTTTTAATTGATTAGGAATGCCTTTTGTTCAAAGTGTAGGTAAGGTGGTACAGATTTATTCATATTTGTTAGCATTTCTTGACTAAGCACATAACTGCTCATAAATATTTATTATGTTTTGATGATGTATGGCATCAAAGCACTTCTTCAAATGAATAAACTGAATGGTTTTCCTGTCATGGCACAATGGTGCATAACAATCCCTTTTGAAATAGTACATTTGTTGCTGACTCAACTACGATGCTTGCAGCTTGGTAAATAATCAATTACATACATGTCAATGCAAACACCACAGGTTGACACATCTAAATCATACTTTCAAACTTCTCTTAAAGCCCCTCTGCACTAGTTTGGCCAGGAGGGATTAGACCCCCCCCCCCCCCTGCATGGTCACTGACAGGTGGTTATCTCATCAAATCAGCTCTCAATTAAAATAAGAAAAAGGGGTGCATGGGGGACAATGGTCACCGATTAGGCATTGTTTGCTATATAGAGAGCGCATTCGCTATAAATAGTGCAGTGGGGCTTTTAACCAACTTTTCAGCTTACCTTCGTACAGCTTGATATCAGCTTGAGTGACGTAGGAGTTAGCTCCCCATACAATGAGTTTTTTGACATCATCAGTGTAGGTCCCAGCAAGAATCAGAGCTGTAATACCCCCATCACTCCAGCCCATCAGAGAATATTTCTTGTGTCCCAAGGCCTGGAGTATCAATGAGCAAGATATCTTAACATTGAAAGTACAGTCAAACCTGCATTAGTGACAACCTGTCTACAAAGACCACATTTTGGGGTTTCCCTTGAAAAAGTTTCTCATTGAAACATGTACCGTACTCAAGGAACCTGTCTACAAAGACAACTTTTTGTGTTTCCCTTGGGCAGACTATAAACACATCAATAGAGAACATACTGGAAGTTCATTTCATGGTCTAACATCAGATACATGTAACATTTCTACCACTATGGCAGCTAGAGTTCCACACTAACATTTTTTTAAGGAGGTCCGGATGATTTTTGTGGCTTTAAGCAATTTGACAGTATCGTGTCTGAACAAGGCTTACAAGGACTGGAACAACCTTCCAGTAGATCCAGCCTGCTTACTCTCCCTTGAGGCATTCAAGTCGGCACTGGGGAAGAAGCACTCCTGACTGCCCTCACGGGATTAAAAGTATTTACTCGCACCCTGTATGCACAAGGATCCTGGCCCGGCAGCAGGCACACACAGTGCGCAATCTTCAAGGCTTTGAAGTAGCACTTTCCTTGGAAGAAGAAGAAGAAGAACAATGCAAGAGAGGACATATATTGAGAGAATGATATCCCTCCTACCTGCATCAGGTCCCTGGCATCTTTGGCATCTCTGCGGAAGAAGTCCAAGGGAAGTCCCTCACTGGTGGTTGGGACTTCCCGTATCCTCTAGGGTCAAATGCTACGACTGTGAGGAGGTCACGATTCAGTTTCTCCAGCTGGGGTTTGAAATCAGTCTGGGTTGATCCTATGAAGGAAGGATAGGAAAAACTTTGTCATCCTTGCTGATTGAACAGAACTTAATTTATATGATCAGTGAAACCATTATGACAGATCAATAATTAGGACAATGGCAGGTTTAAAAAACAAGTCAGTGGTTTTGATCATAAACTGACTTAAATACTTTGGCGATCGAGGGCGATTACCTCCCCCCCCCCCCCCCCCCCCCCCCCCATAAAAAAACGCACAAATGTGCACTGGCTAATAAAGTAGAAGAATTAATTAGGAGTGGCTTTGTGGATAGATCGACAGGTGTGTCCTTGGGTACACATTGCTCCAGTAAGTTATTAGACCTCAATTATCAAGTACCTAAGAGAGTTTTATGAAACAGGACCCTGCTTTAAACTTAAAGGGTGGGAAGAAAAGAAGACGTAAAATAAAATAAATTCCTATTTCATTCTTACCCAGAGCACCAGGCATCAAGAGGACTAGTTCTGGACCATTCCCTACTTGCTCATAATACAGGTTCACTCCATTCACTCCCACTTTGCCAGACGAGATACCAGATGACCTGCAGCACAAAGGAAATTATCTACTCATACTCGGAGTCGACCAGAAGAGAAGGACAAATTACTTAATGTCCTTCTGATCGACTCTGACCGAGCTACGGTTAACAACTCCCTTGATTCTTAACAGATGATATCTGGGAGAGATAGATAATAGACAGAGGATATTAAGTATAGCCTAGAGGGAGGATGATAAGAGTTACAAAGATGCAAGGACAGATAATCATCATGATATTGATAATGGATCTTAAGAATTAAAGAAAGAAGGAACAAAAGAAGCTAAATGGAACAGAATCAGTGAGGAAAAGGTGGAGAAAATAAGAAAGGTTGGATGATGATCAGCAGATACATAAAAGAATAAATGCAGGGGGAGGGGGCATGAAAGAGAGACAGAGAGAGAGGGAGAGAGAGAGAGAGAGGAGGGAGAGAGAGAGAGAGAGAGAGAGAGGAGGGAGGGAGAGAGATTCTGAGAGGGAAACAGAGAGAGGAGGGAGAGAGGGGGAAGGGGCGAGATGGAGAGAATGATTCGGTTTACAGGGCTGACATGACGATCGAGGAAGGAAAGACATTGAATAAACAAAGTAAAAAGAGGGTGAAAAGATAGAGATTCTGTTAGTGTTAAGTGATGAGGAAAAATAGATGGAGGAAGACGGGCTGGGAAACAGTCATACAGATCAAAACAAAGAGATTGAGGGAGGCCGGAGGCGGAGGTGAGCAAGAAAAAGAGAAGGAGAAGAAGAGGGAAAACGAAGAGGAGGAGGAGGAGGAGGAGGAGGAGGAGGAGGAGGAGGAGGAGGAGGAGGAGGAGGAGGAAGAGGAAGAGGAAGAGGAAGAGGAAGAGGAAGAGGAAGAGGAAGAGGAGGAGGGGGGGGGGGGGAGGAAACAATGACAGGGTCTAGAATCATTCCACTTATTTAAAAGCAAGATCTAACCAGTAAGTCTACCTACCTAACGTTGCTTGTTGACATCTTTGCACAAATTTGAGCACAGTATGCTCGTGATGGTGCCAACAACTGTGAATTCAGAATGGATCTGCACAGAAAAACCCTCCCAATTTTTGGTAGAATCATTTCTGCAGCTCTTATCTGCTTTGACACCAGCTTTTATGAGGTTAACACCAGCCAGTGACAGTGCATAGCATGTAACAATCTACTGATACGTCCCCGGTCTAACTCCTGTAAAGCGCAATTTGTTTTGAAGGCTAATCGCCCCTCCCCCAGTAGAGTCCACTGGCCGCGCCCACTGGCCTAGCTAGTTGGCTGACTTGCTGAGCTGCGCGAATGCGTTAAAGATGAGTTGAAGTAACCGCTCAAAATGTTCTGTTCGCATAATTAATGCAATGCAGAGGAGAGGAAATCCAATATTTTTCAAGGAGTCTGCATGGCCTGGAGTTAGCCTGGGGGCGGCTTATTTTTCCGTACCACGGCGAGCCCAGATTATAGGACGCGGCCTGGGGCCCGTTTCTCGTGTTACAGAATTAACACACATTTCAATAGTCAATAATTTAGACTTAATTATGACGGTTTCGAGAAACAGGCCCCACTATATTATAGATCACTCCGTTTGTAGTTGAATCCTCTCCGAAATATTTTGAAATCCACTCGGAAGTAGCGGTTCATTTATCCCATTAAAAATTATATGTCTTCCTCAGGTCTGGTCTTCCTCACACCGCTTGCAATCTTGATATGCATGTACTTTCTTATAGGCTCAGCTCTTTGAACTTACTACCACCGTGCCGAAGAAGAAGAGGTAAAAATGCCAGAGGAAAATGTCAGAGATACATGGACTCGTAATCGTTTTTATAAATCAAGAATTTAAAGAGTTCATTGGAATCTAACATTGATGGTATCAATGGATATAATCTATGATCCTATCATAGTATTGAGTTATCGCCCTTCTTGTCTTTTGATAACTTTTTTGTGAACAAAAATAATATCAAATGTTATCCCATGTATAGGCCTATTGCACTGGTATAGAAGTTTTTCAATTTTTAACTAATTAAGGGCCTGTATTATAATTTTAAATGCCCAAAATCTGAGGGTCATGCAAGTTAGGCCTAACCAAAAAGGATGTTGTATTGCCCTTAGGTACCAAAACATGGGTCGGTCGGTAGAAAATCTTTTTTTTTTTCAATTTATTTTCCGCCTCTTTGCATTGGCCGATATTTTTCAGTTTCTAATGCTTCAATAATTTGATCTTCTAAAAGAACGGTTTAATTTCTTTTTTAAAGAGCCGACCGTAGATTTCAAGGGCAAAGGGCAACATCTTTTAAAAAAAAGGCTATTTAGCTAATTGGGTCATAATATTCGTGCAAAATTCTCGCGAGTGAACATCTTCATGCATTACACAAAAACACAATTGCTCAGTGAGAAGTGGTTCGCTTGTGGGTTTAAAATTAACAAACAAATCTCTTGGTTGTGATACTCCACTTTTAAGTATTTTAGTGATAGTGAGCACATTTTTTTTTTTGAGGGGGGGGGGGGGCCGGGTGAGCACTATTTTTGTTTTCTATTTGCTCCCGGAAATTTAAAGAAATCGTGCCGGCCCATATTTCGCTCAGTGGGGGGGGGGGGGGAGGGGGGGGGGGGGAGGGGGGGGGAGAGGGGGGGGGGGGGTAGTGAAAGTGAGCACAATTTTTTTTTTTTTTTTTTTTTTTTTGAGGGGGGGGGGACCCCAAAACACCCCCTCCCCCCCCCTCCCTGCGGACGTGCCAGGCCTGTGGGTTTATACTGTTTCATGGAATTATGTGAAACTTCAAATTTCCAGAACTTTTTTTTATCTTCTTGCGATTGTGATTGAACTTTCATTGTTTTGTTTGTTAAATTTTTCTTTCTTTCTTAATTCAACTTGGCCTAAATAGGCCTGAATTGTTTTTTACATTGTTAGATTTTATTGACTCTATCGATCCCCTTATGAAATTATGAAAAACGTGTGATAATATGAACAATGATAAACATAATATGATAATATGAACTAAGACAAACATGTGATAATATGAACAATAATATGTGATGATTATGAACAAGGACAAACAAATAAACATATTTACAAATCAAGGCGAACTGGGCAATTCACCCTCCTGTATCGGAGTGTGCCTAACAACATTGCTTACTTGTGAGCTATTATTTACAGTATTACCATCTACCCTTGCAGGCGCGGACGCAGGATTTTTTCAAGGGGGGGGGTTTTAACATTTATAAATCGGGCCGAAAATTTCGCAACAACTCAGCCAGCCGCTGAATAAGCGGGGGGGGGGGGGGTGGTAAGAGGACACTTTTTTTTTTTTTTTGGCCCCCCCAAAAAAAATCGCAACGACTCAGCCGACCGCTGAATAAGCGGGGGGGGGTAAGAGATCCGCGCCTGCCTTGACTAGCTCTTTTGACAAATTTGACTTACTTTAATAATTAATTATTCTAACAAATTTGGCTAATTTCTTTAGCTGGCAAGCATCATGAAGCATGAGCTGTATTAAAAACCTTATGATCATTGAATGAAACAACATGCGTCATAGGTGTAGGGGTGTATGTTGTGTATGTCTTTAAAGATACCGTACCGGTAATGTATCGGCATTATATTTTGTTTTATGGTCGGTAATTTCAGATTAATAAAGCTATGGCAAATTTGCTTTGATTTACTGGCAGGTCTTACAGTTACACGTGTGCTGATTCTTTATTTTCATTGAAAATGGCTACAACTACAAGAAGGAGAGGAAATGTGGACAACCAGCCGCCCAGTGTTAGTTTAACTGAAGGATTACCGTCCGTATGGCAGAGAGCATTCAGCGCCAAGTCACAATGGCCTGAGAAGGTGCGTTCTTTCAAATTCAGTGCACACAAAGATCGGTGTCCCACATATTGCAAATTATGTAACGTTAATTATCAATTTAATGGCCCGAAACTGGCGTAAGGCGAAATTTTGATTACGTGAGATGTGCATTAAAGTCCAAAGTAATACCTCTATACACATGCTAAATAATCAAACTGATTCGATTCTAAAACTGCCTTTTAAGTCTGGAATTTTGTATTGAACTTCTGTAGACTCTAAGTTCTGTTGCTTTTTAATATTTTAACAATAACATTTTGGCTTGTCATGTGATGTTTGTTGAATTGAACTTAGTTTGGCCTTTAAATATTGGCACCTTGTTAACTGTAACTGAAGGAAGGAAAAACTGTGCGCCATCTACACGTTCGTAATGGCGTTATCACAGTTTTTCCTTCATAATCATTTTGCCTTCGGCGTAGACTAGAAGGGATGAGATTGATTTAGATGATTCCGGCAGCGAAAGTTTAACACGGCTTGCAAGATTTTCAACATGGATGTTGATTTTGACCCATAATTTCCTTAAAAGGGACCATTAAACGGATTATTTCAATCAAGTTAGTAAGTGGAACCGATGTATTATAGCCTAGGCCTAATTGACATTTGGATATGCACAAGGTAAAATGACATTTTGGGGGATTTTGGGGACATACATGTAACAATACGGCCGTGGCAAGTTTGTCATGTTTGTGGGAGGGGCCTAACGGCTAAAATCTAGCCGTGATATCTTCAACGTGTGGTGGTATAGGTGGTCGTTCTAGCCTTAAGGGCTCCCTTGAAATGTTTTTTATGATATTATTCAAGGGAGCCTTAACTGGCTCCCATACCCCTGCACGGAGAGGCATGTAAACAAAACCCAAAAGTGGTCCAAAATCACACTTTCGCGCACTCGACCAATATTGGACAGTGGCTTTGATAAATGTTGTCGTAGTTTTGGTCTTAATTACTGCCTTAATTTCAAAATCGGATCTGAAAATAACAAAATAAGAGCAATTTTCTTACCAGACCGATACAGCTCAGCTCCCTTTTCACGTGTACCGTGTGACATCACGATGTCTACACAATGGTGATGACCTCTGACTGGCACTTCGTAAATGTGCTGCTTCCGTATAATGCGCTGAATTACACTCATGCAGCGCATTATACGGAAGCAGCACAATTTACCCACAATTACGGAAGTGCCAGTCAGAGGTCATCACCATTGTGTAGACATCGTGAATTCACACGGTACACGTGAAAAGGGAGCTGAGCTGTATCGGTCTGGTAAGAAAATTGCTCTTATTTTGTTATTTTCAGATCCGATTTTGAAATTAAGGCAGTAATTAAGACCAAAACTACGACAACATTTATCAAAGCCACTGTCCAATATTGGTCGAGTGCGCGAAAGTGTGATTTTGGACCACTTTTGGGTTTTGTTTACATGCCTCTCCGTGCAGGGGTATGGGAGCCAGTTAAGGCTCCCTTGAATAATATCATAAAAAACATTTCAAGGGAGCCCTTAAGGCTAGGTCGTTCAGTCTCTATAACCGGAGGTCTAGTGGAGCCAGACGTAGTCTCGGTGGAACAACCGACGATTATAGAGACTGAAGCTTTCGGTCTATCACAGACCCATCTTTCGGTCTAGAGTAAAGGACCCGGTTTTCGGCCACTTAAGTAGGCAAATTCATGCAAAAAAATATATTCAAAAAATTGACTTGAAAACTCATCAGACAATTAGTCTGAACCGAGTCAGGAGCAAATTTGAAGAAATTATATTTTTAAAAGTTGTAAAACCAAAGATATAAGAAGAAAACTGACCAAGTATCTGTACTAAAAATCGTACATGTAAAATTGGTTGTATACATTCGACAGCTGAAAATGACGCGCATGGTTGCAGTACGTGCGTTCTCGAATCCAAAATCATACCTCACACACACACTCTCGCCATACCGCGAATGGTCCGTCGTGGGGAGTTAGCCGGCTGAGAGTTTGCAGCGATACCAACGCAGCTTCGGAGCTCCACAGAGCGCCATTTTAGCGGGCCTCGGAAAGGTTCGCGGTGGGAAGGCAGCGGCCTAGCTTTTTGCCCAAACAACGCTAGATCGGCTGCTGGCAAAATGAAAATAACTACGATCGAGAACATCGTCGGTTTCTTAACTTTTCAGTGAGATAATTTTGAATTCTAATTGAGACTATATAATAAATTAAATCGACAAAGAAACCTCGGTAGAACTCTTATAACTATATAAAAGCTTGTTTATTTCTTCATTTGACATTTTGTTTTCGACCATTTTTCGTGCGCGAGTCATTGCAAACTATGTGTTACCAAACTTTCAACACGCAAGGAACGGGGAACACTCGCGGACCTCGTATCAAATTCGTTGCAAAAAAAAAATTCAAGGGTGATTTTGAAGCAGTGAAGAATATTGGCGCTGCAATGCGCGGAAATATACTTGAAAGAAACTTAAAAAATCATACCTGAATCTTCAGAAAATCGTATTTGTATTAGTGTACCTAGATGTGACTTGTTTATAATGAAGATTTTATGAAGATTTGTCGGGAAAAAATGTCAATTTTTTCCGTTTGGTGGTCATTTCTAGGCTAATATTTAAAAAGTTACTTCAGTAATGGTCCTGATATTTCTCTTATCATACTCGCATGTTATTTCTACATAAATTAAACATAGGATGGTTAAGGGTAAGACCGGATAACATTATAAAAAAGATATATCCTTCCACCGTCCCATATCCAAGTTTTGGGCTGATTATTGCCGACCCACCGCAGCAAGGCCATTCAGATTTTCGTACGGGCGCAAAGCGCCCTCTAGTGCCCCATGAATGTGCCTAACTTAAGACAAAATCCTATTTTTTGGACTCATTACTTCCTATTTATTATCATTTCTTGTTCAAATCATGAAGCAAATATTATTATTATTTAAACAAAAAAAGAATCCCAGAAAAAAATCACGAATTGCCATGACAATATTCATTTCAATTTTCACTGTTTTGGAGCCAGTTATCGGCATAGCGAACCAGTTTTCGGCCGCATGTACAAAGTCAATAGGAAGTGCTCGCGCGCGCCGTGCGTTTCCGCGCTGATGTATAGCACAAGCGGGCGGAGCAGGTATCCCACGCCGGAGCTCCCGGGTGCTCGCCTGGCCGAAGACAGGCACAGCAGTGATCGGAAGTTGGAATCTGAATTAGACAGACATATTGTGTGTGCGTGCGGAGTCCGGCTGCATTGATTTAATACATGCGATGAGATACTTTTGAGCTTGCAACCAACACAAAATCGGGCTCTAAATCTGAAAAATACTTGATTTAAAGCTCATTTTATGGTACCCATATTTCTTACATACACGCGTAAGAAACTCGATTTTTCAGATTTGGGTAGCGGGGCCGCCGATTACATCGCTAAAATGTGATATTTTAGGATATATTTTCCATTGCAAATGTGGTTCTTCAGTGACTCTGGAATGGTATGGTATGTGTGGGATATGTGATATGCTATTATGCGATGTATTTTAAAGGGATTTTACCATGCATCCAATGGATCGGCCGAAAACTTGAGCTGGCCGATTACTGGCTCCTTTACTCTACTTGCTTCATGAGAACAGTGTGTGATTGGAACCAGCTTAAACCGGAGCTCGAGACTATCGCTCACACTGACCCTGTCAAATTCAAAATAGCCCCCCCATTTACAAATTAATCCACCCTATTGGCACCTCCAGTTAAAACTCAAACAAGTATTTTGGAGGACCAACCAACCAACCAAGTACCAAGTATGTGGTGCTCACAGGTGTTGTATGCATTTCAGTCATGGTCAACCTTGAGACTAAGCTGCAGTCGTGCAGAGGTACATGTAGCTTTGCCAGAATAATTGGCAAAATTCAATTTAGCAATCACCTTTCACAATGTACACTGTAGTAAAATCATCTAAGTTCGCTGCAATTTTTTTTGATTGACTGTCCACTTTCTCTATTATTTCAGGATGAATTTTTAGATGTGATCTACTGGATGCGACAGACTATAGCTATTCTAGCTGGTTTGGGCTGGGGCCTTTTACCTTTTCGTGGATTTTTCGGAATTGCAATGTAAGTGTGTTTTTATTGATCATTGTACAAAGTTTCTTTGCCTTTGAAATTCTACTAAGAAGGTACAGATCACCATTCATGTGCACTTTTAAAGTGTAACATACATTTTTGCAATATTGAATTGAGTAAATGTATTTTGAAATCTAAAAAGTAGATGAATTTGTTTCATCTTAGTAAATGTTGGTAAATAATGTGTAGGATTACTGCACTAATTCATATTTATAGTCTATCATCTTTTGAAATGCAGATGTGCACTGTTCATATTCTTATAAAGTGTAATTTTTAGTCGTACTAGTAATACTATGAAAGCCTTAATGAACAAGTGATTTTATGATACTGATGAATACCTATTTATGAATGATGCAAGATATTAAATGTCGCCTAACCTTAACTCAAACATGAGACGTAAGCTTGATGATGCCAAGATACATTGCAGAAAGAAGGGGTTATCAATGGTAATGGCTGTTTTGTTTTTTTCCCTTAGATTTTGTGCCCTGAATGCTGGTATCTTGTATATCTACTTCACATCATTTCAGCAAGTTGATGACGATGACTTTGGTGGACCTTGGGAACTCACTAAAGAAGGATTCATGTCTTCATTTGCATTATTTATGGTATGTATAGCTTTTTGTCTATTTGTTAATTATAACAGAGTACAAAATCAAAGATATATCATACTGTTATACTCAAGAATGCCATCTTTCAGGCACTTGCATGAATTCATGCTCTCTGTCTCATTGTGAGGCCATTTTAAAGTTATGCGGACCTCGCTCTGGCATATAAATGTGATGTCATTTAAAGTTAATTGGTATCCTTGCACAATGAATTGATAGTACATTTATATTCATTGCATTTTTAATATCAGTTTGATGTAACACAGAAACATTTGCATCGTTTATGTAACTTTTGTCTTGTGTTTTTTCTCTAAAACTGAGTGACAAATAATCATGGCTCTTCTTTTTCCCGTCTGTCCCACATTTTTAGCAATTATGTACAGTTAAAGCCTCCCAAATAAGAAATTAGATCATATATCTTTTTTTTTCTTCTCACATTTTATGCCTGCAGGTTGTGTGGATTATAGTCTACTCTGCAGTCTTCTTTGATTGACAAAGTAACAGAGAGCGGCATTTGTCTCAACTGGTTGCCATTAGACATCAAGAACTAATCAGTTATCCTGGAGTTACTCCCCTATGGAAGAAGAACATGGCCGCACGACCTCTAATTTTGATATGAAGGAACAATCAACATCCGTGTATTGAATCTCCATCTACTTTTAAGCATTCCATGTGTACGTTCATTAAGGAGTTCCTGCAATGCTTTCCTATCAAGTAATCTGCAACGTGACTTCTTTTGAAAGGGCAAAGTGTACAAAATGCTTGGAAACATCCTTGAAAGCACACTCAACTGACTGCAAAATTCACACAAGATATATATGGGAACATGATGCCGTTCTCTGGACCAGTTATTACAGATGTCTACATGCGAGTGTTCACTAAATAAGAGGTCTTTGTCACGAAATAAAATAGCCTAGAAAGGGACAAAAATAAGTGTTGCACGACTGAGACGTCTCACTGCAAGAATCAGTTGATTGCACAATAGGAGAAGAAAGAGGGAGAAAAAAATGTAGGTTTGTGTAAAACTAGAATTCATGATTAAAACAGTAAGTAGTTATGCTGCAAAGGTTGTTATTCTCAAGGTGCATACTCTGATCATACAACTTTCCTTTACTGGGAAGTCCATTTCTCAAAAATTTGCCAAAGGTGATACAAATTTAGAAAGAACAAACCTTGTAATACTTCATATTGACAGTTTGACACATTTAAGAATAATAAGCACAAACCATATTAAAGTCCAGATTTTATACAAAGGGAATCATCATGGCCTAAACAAAACTGGATCTTGATATTGACATTACTATCAAATTATGATTGAAGTATAGCAAACTTATTTGATGTCCTGAATTTGAAATTGCGAGATAAAGGTATGATAGTATAGGCTAGTATAATATGTTATGTTTCATTGTTCCTCATTGTATTTACACTTGTTTTATGATAAATTATACAACTTTAAAATTGATAAGAAAAGAATATAAATAATTTAAAAACATGTTCACAGTTTTACTCATCATTTTGTTGTCGTTTCTTTCTCCTAATATGTCTTTAGTAGAAATGTCTTCATGTTTTATTCTTCTGTCTGTGTACTTGATATTATTATGAATATTCACAGTATTGTGAATAGCTTTTAGCCATTCAGGGCCCCGCCTTACAAAGAGTTGATATCAATCGTAACTTATTTGCGATTAATATCAATCACAGATATGTACATAAGAGATAGGAGACTGCAAACTTGCGATTGTGTAAGACAGGGCCCAGCTGATCTATGAGAAAAGAAGATCTTTATTTTCAAACCTGTAATTTCTGCTTGATCTTAATTTATCTATTGCCTCGCCCTGTTGGCTTTGATTTGATCCAGTGTATTTTACATAGACTCCAGTCCGAGTCTCAGACTCTTTATCACGCCGGGTACAAAAATTATCTCTTTACTTGATTATATGACGTATGAATAAATCTATTAATATTCACACACCATGAAAGTTGAAATCAATGTGTGTGGCTATTGACTTGGTACATATATACCGATACAAAACTATGTCTATGTGATCTGATCCTCGTCGTGAATAATGAAGAAATATTTGTCACTGTCATATTTTTACATTTCTTGCATGTATTTGGTGTTATATGCATGTACATGTATTTGTGTACATACAACTTTGATACAGGTACATGTACTAAATTCAATACATTTCTTATAATCATTAAATGATGATAAAAATGACAAGTTAAGACATTCTCTTTTAATAGTCAAATTTCTAATTATTTAACTTCAAAGGCATTTGCAGCTTAAGTGTATTTATATTCACAGTTCTTCTATAGAGTAAAAGTTCTTAAAATGGCACAGAGAATTACAGTAACAGTTGATAATTTTAGGCATTTTAGAACACTCTTGCATACAAATATTCCCCCATTTAGCATGATTATGTTGTGAATATAGATCAAATTGATATGTAAAGCTCATGGCATTAAATGTATTGGTTAGCTATAGTTGTTATATTCAGCACCTGTTTTGTTTCTAAATATTTTGTTCTCCATTAGTTCGGAGAGCTCGGATCTCTTTGATCTCCATTAATCTATTACCTTGTAGATAAGTTAAGCGCTTATAAGTTTAGCATTCAATGTAATGTAATGCAAATGAAATTAGATGTATTGATTAGCTAGATGTGTAATTGTTATATTCAACACCTGTTGTTTCGTTTCTAGATACATTTTATTTCTCCATTTATAGCTCAGAGATATCAGCCCTGCAAGTAGCAAGTAGGAATGAATTCTCATTAAATAGAAATGTGTGTATTAATCGATGCAATTGAAAAGTTTGAAAAGTTTGAAATACATGAATTTGAATAAAAATTGTAAAGAAAAGTGTAATAAATGTAAGTTTTCATTTCAAGATTTGTGTAATTATATGTTCATGCTCCAATAGATGTTTTTATTTTTGTAAATTGAGTTGGTTATTATCAATTATTGTTCTATCTACCTGGAACAAAGAAAAAGGACATAGACAACTAGTTTTGCAATTGGCCATGGTATTTATTAGTTGTAATATAGCAACTTTCCATCGTCATTAGACTAGTGGTATAACAAATATTTCAAATGAAAATAGTCTGTTAACCTCACAATGAACAGCAGTTCTCTGGCCTGAGACACGTACCGTTCAAATAATAAAAACAAATCAACGCAGTTCTCTGGCCTGAGACACGTAGCGTTCCCAAAATAAAAACAAATCGACGCAGTTCTCTGGCCTGAGACACGTAGCGTTCACATTAACACTTTATTGCCTAAAACTGAGGATAACGAAAGCAAAGGCCTTATTGGTCATCCTCCGCCTACAAGCAAAGTGTAAACGGGGTGTAAACAATACTTATTGCAATAAAATGACCCCAATTAGATTAAAACAAATCAACGCAGTTCTCTGGCCTGAAACACATAGCGTTCACCTAATAAAATAAAACCAAAACAACGCAGTTCTCTGGCCTGAGACACGTAGCGTTCACATAATGAAATAAAACCAATTCAACGCAGTTCTCTGGCCTGAGACACGTAGCGTTCACATAGTAAAAACAAATCAACGCAGTTCTCTGGCCTGAAACACATAGCGTTCACCTAATAAATAAAACCAAATCAACGCAGTTCTCTGGCCTGAGACACGTAGCGTTCACATAATAAAAATAAAACCAATTCAACGCAGTTCTCTGGCCTGAGACACGTAGCGTTCACATGGTAAAAACAAATCAACGCAGTTCTCTGGCCTGAGACACGTAGCGTTCACATAATAAAACCAAATCAACGCAGTTCTCTGGCCTGAGACACGTAGCGTTCACATAATAAAATAAAACCAAATCAACGCAGTTCTCTGGCCTGAGACACGTAGCGTTCACATAAACACTTTCTTTCCTAAAACTGAGGATAACTAAAGCAAAGGCCTTATCGGTCATCCTCAGCCTACAAACCAAGTGTAAACGGGGTGACAATACTAATTGCATTTAAATTTCCCATCATTGGCTCGAAGCCTGTTATCTTGCAAACTGGTATGTTCAACATGTGCAAATTAAAGACAATTCCGCGGTTTGGCGGTCAAAATTGTAAGATTTTCTGCCTTAGGACAGGATTCAACAGTTTCATAAAGTACTGTTACAGAAGCACCCAATAAGGTGTGATTGTACCATTTACGTATAAGTAACAACAATATGAATTTTTGAAGTGATGTACATCATAACATTCCATTTGAAGAAACAAATAAATGAAGGCAGGAATTTGATGACATTGTCCACTATAAACTCAAATGCGGGTGAAACCCGATCTCTCGAAAACCAGACTCTTTTTTGCCAAAAAGGATGTTATAACCAAATCAGACCGTATAAAAAGTTCGAGTTCTGGAAAATGAGATCGGGAAAAGCCCCGCAAGGCCCGTGTAATCATTTTGAACGCGACCAGGCGTAGCCCTTGGGAGAGTGGATTGTCGTCAAATTCCCCCTACTAACTCTGTAAAGATAATCGTAAACATGAAAAGTCACTGGCCACCTTTGGCGGAGTATGGGGATGGATGGAGGGGAAAATTTGTTAGGTGTGACGACTTCGAAATACCATGGACTGAATGAGGTTTTATTGTCCAAAATAAAACTGCTTTGGGGAGAGGAAAGAGGAGGAAAGTTGAGAGCTGACCGCATGTTTACATTACGGCGACTGGTTTCTTCCCCGTCCAAGGTTTAATGCATCATCAGATTACATTAATAGCCTCCTCTCCCCCATAAATAAAACTTCGTCCCAGGTAGCTGTCAATAAACTATTTTAACTTCCTCTGCGCTGGTTAAAATTAATTATTGTTCTATCTACCTGGAACAAAGAAAAAGGACATAGACAACTAGTTTTGCAATTGGCCATGGTATTTATTAGTTGTAATATAGCAACTTTCCATCGTCATTAGACTAGTGGTATAACAAATATTTCAAATGAAAATAGTCTGTTAACCTCACAATGAACAGCAGTTCTCTGGCCTGAGACACGTACCGTTCAAATAATAAAAACAAATCAACGCAGTTCTCTGGCCTGAGACACGTAGCGTTCCCAAAATAAAAACAAATCGACGCAGTTCTCTGGCCTGAGACACGTAGCGTTCACATTAACACTTTATTGCCTAAAACTGAGGATAACGAAAGCAAAGGCCTTATTGGTCATCCTCCGCCTACAAGCAAAGTGTAAACGGGGTGTAAACAATACTTATTGCAATAAAATGACCCCAATTAGATTAAAACAAATCAACGCAGTTCTCTGGCCTGAAACACATAGCGTTCACCTAATAAAATAAAACCAAAACAACGCAGTTCTCTGGCCTGAGACACGTAGCGTTCACATAATGAAATAAAACCAATTCAACGCAGTTCTCTGGCCTGAGACACGTAGCGTTCACATAGTAAAAACAAATCAACGCAGTTCTCTGGCCTGAAACACATAGCGTTCACCTAATAAATAAAACCAAATCAACGCAGTTCTCTGGCCTGAGACACGTAGCGTTCACATAATAAAAATAAAACCAATTCAACGCAGTTCTCTGGCCTGAGACACGTAGCGTTCACATGGTAAAAACAAATCAACGCAGTTCTCTGGCCTGAGACACGTAGCGTTCACATAATAAAACCAAATCAACGCAGTTCTCTGGCCTGAGACACGTAGCGTTCACATAATAAAATAAAACCAAATCAACGCAGTTCTCTGGCCTGAGACACGTAGCGTTCACATAAACACTTTCTTTCCTAAAACTGAGGATAACTAAAGCAAAGGCCTTATCGGTCATCCTCAGCCTACAAACCAAGTGTAAACGGGGTGACAATACTAATTGCATTTAAATTTCCCATCATTGGCTCGAAGCCTGTTATCTTGCAAACTGGTATGTTCAACATGTGCAAATTAAAGACAATTCCGCGGTTTGGCGGTCAAAATTGTAAGATTTTCTGCCACACGAGACATGGCTGCTCAGACATGGCTGCTCAGACATGGATCGCCGCCACACCGATATCGGATGGTATGAATATTCTCATCTTTTGCATAATTGCAAAATGAACTATGAACGTAACAGACAACATTATGTACAATCATTCCTACTTCAGATTAATACAGATCTGAAATTAACTTGTACTGACGTATGTTTCAACTTGAGTTAGAACCTCCAATAATCCCTTCCGTAATAGTATACAAACGGAGGCTGAGTTTTATAGGTTACTATGTTACTTCATTAATGTGGAGCGCTTATATACTCCTGATACAGTGGGCGTTAAACGGTACATATTAAGCAACATCATTCTTTATATAAAGTGTTATTATTAGCTAAGGGAGTTCTTTAAATGAAGAACAGTAGGGAGGAATTTAACGCTGATTCCCCAGAAAGCACCTCGTAAATGTTCGAAATGAATAATGAAGTAAGTAACCTTGCCAGAAAGGTGCCGACCGTCTATAACGATAAAGTTAAGCTCCGATTTGTTGAAGTTAACTTATGGGTGCGAAACAACCAGTCCTCCAAATCGGCGAATTATAGACAGCGCAACTTGTTGGGAGCCCTGCTGCCTCTGTCTTGTATTTCATGTCTGTCCGGCGGGTAGATGGATACCGGCCGCTTGCACTATGGAATCCCCCAGGACCCAACTGGTGCCTCGTATGGATGTAGAATCCCTTGTCTGGCTCCATAAATCTGTATACTCTGCATATTCAAATGGAGAAAAAGGAGAACCCGCAGACAGTAACATGTTCTACATAACAATACCATAAACAAAATGTCTTTTGCGATTTATGTTATTCCTCGGAATAAACAACCCCAATTCAGAGCAATCAAATTTTAATTACTGGTACATTATGAATTGGGTTTGGTCTGATCACCATACCAGCTAAATCAAAACGTACTAACTAAGTATAACACCCCAAAGTTTTCAAACTTCACCTGCCGGTAGTCTGATATAACCCCGGTATGCCCCAGATACCTATTTGTCATTTTTGTTAAAGGACAAGTCCACTCGAATTTTCAAAAATCATAGCATGTTGTAAATAAATCAAAGGTTGAAACTGCCAAATATCACTGCTGTACTTCAATCGGCTGATTTTTAAGAGCGATTTCTATTTCGGTTATTTCTAGCAAAACATTTAAATTTGCCGCACCGATGTCAGATTGTTGATCACGTGATGTGACGTATGGTCCTCACAACTTAGCGCATGTCTTACATTCTGCCGCTGTGCCAGGCGTACGGGTGTTCCAATCGGCCAGGGTATGGGAGTAAAAAAAAAAAAAAAAAAAAAAAAGTTTCTTTAGCATCCCAAACCCATTGAAAGACAGGGAGAGATGTTCTCAGTGGTTGAATAATATTGGGACAAACAAGTTTAATATACGGACATATCAATTTAGCAAAAATAGAGTCGTTTGCGAGGACCACTTCGAGGCTGATTGTTTTCAGGAAGACATCCATGCGCAGCCAATCCAATTGTTCACAACACGTTCGCGAATGGGCATCGTCGCGTCTCGAGCTCTGTGTTGTGAGGACCCTACGTCACAAAAAATGTCGCGCGATGCATTGTGGGGGAGAACCGGCTCGATCACTAACTTGTTCTTTGCTCATTAAAACAATTAATTAAAAATAAGTCCGAGCTCCATTTTCCAAGACCAAGTTATATTTGGGCTTTTTAGATTTTTGTCTATCTAATCATCAAACCTTTTTAGCCGAGTGGACTTGTCCTTTAAGTGTCTGAAAAGCCTGCCATATCAGCTCCTATTCGGAATGAATGGGCCGTGTAATAGTGAGCTGGTAAACCTAAGAATGAAATGCTATGTAGCACCCTGTTGAAAGCTTGCCGGGTTAGGGCAGAACCATAGACCCATCAAATTGCCTAAAGAATGCAAACCCCTGGTCAATACCGGGAGTGGGAACGGGTTGAGGACGGGCTTCCAAATACCCAACAATTGCTTTACCGGGGCACAATGATATAAATTCTGGAAGCACGATGATTACGCACCCTCTACCCCTCTGATCCGTTTTGGAAGACCGAATTCAAACACTAACTTTGCGCTGTGGGGGATTCCCCGGACGATTACGTCCGCCTCAAACAGGGGTATGGATCTACCCTGATAAGTACATTCACCAATGCGTAAAATGTGAAAGAATATGTTTTGACTAATACGTAATGATACAATTTTTTAGAAACCGCCTACTAATTGATACATTTGGTAAACTATTATATATATTTGGACCTGATAGATAAAGCGCCCGTGTCACGCATGTGTCACGGAGTCCCATATAAATCTGTACATGTGTATACAGTGCTTGTAACTTTACCAAGCCCGGGCTAAATTCCATATCATTTTGATTTTTCCAGAACCTTGCAGTACACACCAATACTTATATGCTAGATGATCAACCTTTTCTGACCGATTCCACAAAGTTTCTTTCGCAATGCAATCGCATGACAATCACTGGTCTTTATCTTTAAACACATTACTACAAAGTGGCGAATGAGCCGCATGAATATCTTGCGATTAGACGATAGCTTGTTAATGACGGCAACTACCGATTGATTATCAGACCAGAAAGTTACTCTCTTCCCATTTAACCGATCTCTCCATAAGTGACCGCCTACAACTATGGGAAGCAGTTCTAGAACGGCAATGGAGACATTTGCCTCCTTTACGTATTCCGGCCACCTAGCTTGAGCCCAGCTAGCATCCTTTGAAATAAATGCCAAGCCCAATGCTTGCCGCTGCGTCTGTATAGAATTGAAAGCCTTTCACCTGACATAGCATTGAATCAATCTCTAGACCCAAAATTGTAATTACTCTCGTAGGACCTTCGGTTTTCTCAAGTGCTAAGGGCACACCGAAACTTGGCACATATTTTGGAAGCAGAGCGTGATGCGCTGGCATTCCTCGAAGGAGGAAGCAGCAAAGAAAGAAATCATCCAAGTAATGCAGCATTTGTTCAGTAACAGCTATGCGCCGACAACAATCCTCGAGAAAGGAACTAAAGCGCTCAAACATTGCGCACGAATTCGAGCAATTAACGCATGGGCATGCACCTATCACAATAGAATTTTCCATCAAAGCACATACGAGCAAATCAAAATCATCTGGATGGACGTGGACGTGCAGTAATCTAAAGGCAGAGTTGATATCGGCTTTCCCCATAAAAAGACTTATGACTAAGTTTAATAATCATGTCCACTGCTTCGTCGAAACTAGTGTACGAAACGTTGCATTCAACCTATGCTATCATTTACAGAGGAGCCGCGAGGGGAGGGTAATTGCTGTATTAACCGAATTTCGCCTGTTGCTCGTTTTGGAACAACCCCGAAGGGAGAACAACGAAAATTCGAGGAATAGAAGTAAAGGGGGCTACGATTCTGCCAAGAAGCGCCTCCTTTTCTATATTTTGCATAATGATTTGAGATGAAGAATTGCAGACTTGAGATTCTTACAACTCATTATGTATCCCTGTAATGGCTGCCCTGCGGTTTGGCGCCCGCAGTAGAAAATTGGCGCTCGCAGGGGAAAATATAAGGCTGCGAAGTATACGTATCAATATCATCAATTGCCATTACTGGCCATGACTCACCAATGTCGCCGCCGTCCTGCCTTCCGGGCCCGGTCGGTGACGACAGGCAGCGCATCGTCGTTGCTGGTACTGGCAGCGGGCAGGAGGAATTGGGCAGGGGGCCTAGCCTTTGACGCCCTCCTCTTCCTTGGCTTGGCCGTTGTTGTCGTCTTCTACTTCGTCGCAGCTTTTGCTGTCACCCTCTGACTTGTTTTCTTCGTCGATTTAGGCATCTTGTAATAATACTTTGAATCAAATTGAAGCCTAACCTAACACGCTTGTAAACCTCGACGTATTAATTGACTCAAATTAGGCAACGTGAAAGGTAGGTAAAGATTGTCAATCAGGAGCTGAAACTTATTAAGTCAGAAGCACAGTAGTTCATCTATCCGACGATATTACGTTAAAACTTGAACTCACTGCTTAAACGCGGGCGAATATTGAGCAAAAAACCACGAAGGAAGAGCGAAAATTTGTTAGGTGTGACGACTTCGAAATACCATGGACTGAATGAGGTTTTATTGTCCAAAATAAAACTGCTTTGGGGAGAGGAAAGAGGAGGAAAGTTGAGAGCTGACCGCATGTTTACATTACGGCGACTGGTTTCTTCCCCGTCCAAGGTTTAATGCATCATCAGATTACATTAATAGCCTCCTCTCCCCATAAATAAAACTTCGTCCCAGGTAGCTGTCAATAAACTATTTTAACTTCCTCTGCGCTGGTTAAAATTAAATATAATGGTCTGATGAGTGAAACATAATTTGGTTGTATGGTATGAAAAGGATTGATAAATATAGCTGTAGAAAAGAGCAGGTATTGAATGGAACACATAATAGAAGGGTGGAGAGAGATATATAGAGAGAGGTGGGACAGAGAGAGAGAGAGAGAGAGAGCGAGAGGGGCAGAGAGAGAAGGGGAGTAATGTAGATTGGAAAGAGGACATATTCAAAGTCGTATTACAATGTAGTCTATTGTATAGTAATTGGCTTGGACCTGCAATTTATTTTTATGATTATTAAATAAAATGTGTGGGGGGGGGGGGGGGTGGCTGTTAATTATCTTTAAAGTTATTTCACAAAAATAACTGATCTAAATTATATTTCACAATCACTTTATCAAAGTAATAATGATTAAATCTGTTCGTAAAGGTGATATAATTAACAATAAATCCATAACAAATTATGCTTTCGGGTAATTGGTTTTTAATAATACAATGTTTTGTTTTCAAAGATCACCCTTGACGCTACTTCACTGGAGGGCTTCAAGGGAGCGCTTCCACCCAGCATCTAGACCAGGCGCGTACGCAGGAGGGGTGTTTGGGGGGTTAACCCCCCCCCCCCTTTGGTATTTTTATGTGTTTAAACCCCCCTAAAAAATCCCTAAACCCCCCCCTCCCCTTTGGATTTTTTTTTTTTTTTTTTTAAATTATTTAAAAAAAATAAAAAAAAATTTCCCCCATGGCTGACCTAAGAAAGGTGACCTTACCCCCCCCCCAACGGAGCCAAATGTCAAATTTTCAAATTTCGCGAACAGAAAAAAACAAAAAAGTGTCCGCCTACCCCCCCCCCCCCCCACCCACCACTGAGCGACTTTTCGGCTGACTGAGTCGTTGCGATTTTTTTTGGACCCCCCCCCCCAAAAAAAAGTGTCCGCTTACCCCCCCCCCCACCCCCCCTACTGAGCGACTTTTCGGCTGACTGAGTCGTTGCAATTTTTTTTGGACTCCCCCCCCCCCCCAAAAAAAAAAAGTTTCCGCTTACCCCCTCCCCCCCCACTGAGCGACTTTTGGCCGGCTGAATCGTTGCGATTTTTTTTGGACTCCCCCCCCCCCCCCCCCCCAAAAAAAGTGTCCGCTTACACTTTTCGCTTCAGTTTTCCAACCTATGTCATGGTCATGCTCAGATCGTATCGCGTATGGTTAAGTCATTGTTACGTCATCATTTTAAGTACGCGCTTGCGCTAGCGCGCTACTGCGCTGTCATGTCTTTCATAGCAACTTCTTTTGAGCAATAATACGTTTGATAAACAGTCAATTGAGGCAAAACTGTTGAAAAATCATGATGAAAATTGGATAACATTAATGATTATATGAATCATGGATATTTTTGATCAATTTCTCATTCGAGGAGTCAAGATTATATTTTTGAAAGGACCATCTCTCGTTATGGAAGAAAGACAACTTCTTGGAGAAGTGATGTGAGTAGCTTTAGATCGAAATTTCTGTAGATCTAGGTCTACTTTTATTTTGGTTACTTTTTTACTAATTTTACCCTTCGATAGTGCTATGATAACACGTCTGTTGTACTTAGTCTCTAGATGTAATATTTTTTCTTTTCAATTTTAGGTTGAAATACCCTCTTCTGTTCAGACTTTTACCAGAATCATCTCGTGGCGATACAATGGAGTTCCTTAAAAAGGTAAGGCGAAGAGCTACATGTAGATGGCACAAGTATCGGCCCGGGGGAGGGGGGGGGGGGGGGGGGGGGGCTGGTGCTCACATAAGACGGGGCATAGGCGCCGGAAGTGGGGGGGGGGGGCACTTTTTCCCCAACCAAAAAAGTGGGGGGGGGGGGGGAGGGGGGTGGGGGGCAAAACGCATTTTTGCCCCTCCCCCCTAAAACGAAAAAAAACAAACAGTAAAGGAATGAGATGGTTTTTATTTTTTAACAAAAAAGTACATAAAAAAGAACAAAACCTAAATTGAATCATATATAAATTATATTCCCATTCAAAGGTAAGGAAAGTGAACTGGAATTAAATTTCGTATACATTCCGCATGCCCCGAAATTTATCAATGGAGGTTTTTATTATGCGGGGGGGGGGGGGGACATAAATTTATGTATAAAATGGAACTCTTAAATGGAACTCTCTCCAAGACAGACGCGAAGCTCACCGTCTAAGCTGTTTCCACAAAATGTTACATGGCCAGCTGACATAGATGCCCAAACACACATTAAACCTAAACCAGATCGTAGCAGACGCGGGCACTCAAGTCAGTTCGAAATACCATTAACCAGATTAGATGTATACAAAAACTCTTTTTTTCACGCACAACCAGAGCATGGAATGATCTCGATTCGACATTAGTATCCCTGACTGACTCAGCAAAGTTTAAAGTAGCACTCCTTCCGAAATAAGTCCACCCTCTGCTACACGACCTCCAGTTTAAATTCCACTAGGAATCTTTTGGAGGAACAACAACCAAGTACCAAGTACCAAGTATACCAGACGTTGTGTGTCCGACGGTCCGGACAGGTTGTGTATTCGAACATTTGATTTAAAACAGCAATTTGAAGACGTTTACACGCAATATTTTATAAATCTTTTAAGAGTTAGATGAGACACAAGCGGCGCTCTTTTTCATCCCCAATAATTGCCACTATCAAATTTTAACAGATGCCCCTTTTCCTTTTTGTGGAGCGTGTGTGCAGCGCTTTGTAACTGCAAGGAAAAGGCGCTATTATCAAATATCTTTTGGATTGGATTGGATAAGCGCACATTTCCATTCCTGTAAGTACGTACCCCTTTTCATC